>JAQIXI010000329.1:0-26264 GCA_034700165.1 Galumnidae sp. Gr-Ori-00277
AATATTTTCTTAAAAATTCTGTTTATTAATAAATCCTAAAATTGTATCATTTTTTTCATTTAAATAATGTAATAATCAGTCGATTCAATGGATTATAAAAATAATTACACAAAAATACAATTAATTATTAGAACTGAGTTTTAAGATTAGAGACAAATTAAGGATCAAATTGAACGACAAATGACTCTTCGCAGTGAATCTTAAATCCTTTGTGAACGGCTTCGGCGGCCCTTTCGCTCAGACTATTAATAAGATTGAGATCTTCGTCAGATATTGGCTCAAAAGTCAGATTTCTGGTGATTATCGGCGCTAAACAACAATAAGAATGAGAAGAATGAGGTCTTAAAGTTAAGATGAAATCAATGGAAACCTTGAGAGGAGACGTTTGACATATATTTCGATTTAAGAATAAGTGGTTTCTTAATAGTAGAGAGTCTTTGAGCGTAAATTCTTTGTCTTTCATTCCAATCGCTTTGTTCTATATTATTGTCTATTGAAGACACGTCTATCACTTTGGCCACCAATTTATGCAAAGTATTATTCAATTGGTTTTGTTCCGTCCGTCCATTAATTGTGCCATAAGTGGGCGACACAATAGACGGCGAACTGTTATAACGCGAATCATTATATCCTTTAAAGATATAAATATCAAACAAAAGTCAAATGTAGTGTAAATACACTCAAAATAAGATTTCTGTTGTGTTGTCCACAAACCAATTGAAAAGCACTTCAAACGGGTTTAAAATTGGATTTTGGACACAGAATTGTCTTTCGATGGAAAGACATAAAATAACAGTAAATGTCTTATTTTGATGATATACTGACCTTCGGCAGATCCGATAGGATTGTCGAGAATATGTGTCCTCTCATTAATGTCGTCGTCTGACTTCTTTGGGAGACAACACGACGAAACGCTTCCCATTATTTCAGTGAAAAACTAAATCAATAGTTAATCCGATTGAGACCAAAGTGGGAGTCATTCAATGCATTCAATATTTATTAGAAAACACTTTTTGTTTACTCTCTGTTCAGTTCGCAATCCATAAGTGATGTCATAAATTCATTAAAAAGTAAACAAATGTTTAAAGGGTTTTAACCAAAAATAGTGTTCATTCAAAGCAAATGATTAACTTTTTTTCGATAATAAAAGGGTTTTTTATTTGCGATAAGAGTTACGATTTTCTTGACTTCAACTCAAGTTTATTGAAATTCAATCCCAAAAGTAGTGAACATAAAAACTTCATCACATAATACACAAAAAGGTTTTAATTTCAATGATTTCTACGAATGTTTCGGTACTTTTTATGTATTCATATAATAAAGGAAATGACTTAAACTTTAGTTTATTATTTGTTTTTTAAGTTTATATTTATTTTTTTGAACCAAATTTTAGCGAAACTGAAATAATTTTAGATAATTCCTATTATTTGGTATCAATTCGTTAGTCTTTTAAAATTAATTTACATTTAAATGATTTTCAGAAATTGATTTATTTTTGAATCGATTTGTGTATTACTGCGCATGACTTCAATGGGAAGACATTAAGTGAGGAAACAATAAAAAAGTGAAAATATAGGCATTAAATGAAGTCTTATGTCATGCTTTCAATTCAATTAACTTTAATTTATTTCAATTAAAAACAAATCAATTTTTAATCAATTATTTGTAGCGAATCTTCTTTCAGATCTATTCATTCATTTTTATTAATAAAAGCCTAAGAATTGGTCCAATTGTTGGGAAATGTTGGCCAACAGTCAGACCCAAAGCCGTGAGTTTTCATTTTGACTGAAATTATAGTCAATATTTGCAAATGTTTTCATAAATGAATGAAAATTTGCTTAATTTTATTAATTGATTTTCTAAATAAAAGACGGATCGAGTGATGTGTCGAAGCAGTCTCGGGCTCTGACGGGAACCGTCACTAAATTGTTGGATAACTTCGGTTTCATTGATGACAGCGTTTTCTTTCAGTTGAGGTAATCATAAGTTTGATATTTCGTTAGACTTTTGGCAGAAGTTTTGAATTATTTTTTGAAACATTTTGTAAATGAGTTGTGATTTGAAATAATTTGAAATAAAAATTAAATGAAATTAAGAGAAAAATGAGCCAAAACTGACCGTTAATTGCATTGAATGACTACTAGTGTTGTAAAGGGCGGTGACGTTCAGGTCGGGGATAAGGTTTACTGCGAGTGTTCTTATTCAGAACACTTGCCCTTCAAATGGAACGCAACTAAAGTCCATTTGGTTCAGACATCTGTTCGTAGCGGTGGTTCACAATCTGTGCAGTCGGGCAGTCAGTCGGCGGCCTCTCAAGTGGCCACAACTTATTTACAGCATCGCCTCCAACAACAACAACAGCAACAGTCGCGCGAAGACGGGTCTAATCCAATGTCGGGAATTGTAAACTCATCGCACAACTATTATTCGAGTCAATCGGTTTCGAACTCCGGTTATGGCTCTCAACAGTCTTTTGACTTCACTAAAACACAACAGGCAGTGGCAGCCGCTCAACAGTTGGCCAGTTATTACGGCACCGGACGCTCAGAGACCAATAGTTTCAGTCAATTGCAGTACACCTCAACTCCAGGTATTGAATGGATTGGATTCGCTCTCAGCTCTTCTCTGAATGTTATGATTTGATTGATAGGTTCGGCATTTGTTTCTGCAACTCTTCCCTTCACTCAACAAATCCAACAAAATTTGTTGTCAACACAACCTCGAGGTTCTGCACAAAACAGCTATAAGTCGAGTAACTCTCGTTGGGAACGGGAGGAAAGAAGTCGATCCGACGATAAGTTCAGGTCAAGAGAAAGCGAGCGCTCGCGTAATACAGATTCCAATCGTAAACGAAATGATTCGCGCGATAGAAGTGTTTCTGTGAAAGAAGGCAGAGATGAGTTCGGACGAGAACTCAGAAACGCTGATAAAAACAAAGAAAGAGATCGCGAAAGAGAGAGAGAAAGAGAAAGGATTGAAAAGGAAAGGGAACGTAGATATAAGCGGTCCGTATCGCCGACCAGTAGTATTAGCAGTCAAACAATACCGAGAGTAAGACGCCGTCCTTATGAACCGGTTAATATCCCCAAATTGGCGATACTTAAGAATCCTCTTAATGTATATGACATAAAACAGCGCTATTCCGCTAATCTTCACATACCTTCAGACCTCAAAGAAGTTGTCGTTAATTCGAGTTTCTCTTTGAATGTCAATGAAATCCCTAAACCGATATCTTTCAGAGTAGTTGAAAGCAAAGACGAGCACAAGAAAAAAGAGTCTAAAAAAGCTGATTCTCCCAAATCCCCGAAATCTCCGAAAGAAAGTAAAGAAGAGGACAAAAATGAGAATAAAGAAGAAATGAATGCCTCTAAAAATGAAAACAATGAAACGAAAGTTAATTCAAATAAAAACGACATCAAAGATAAGGAGAAGAGTTCTGTGGAACAGCCCATCGTTTTAAAACAAACCTATAAATATGGAGTAAAGGTTTTATTGATTGCTTTGCCATCAATGCCTGATATTTTCGAACGAATATTTGGCTCTGATTTCGATGCCGTTCCCACCGGAACCAAATCATATTTTCTACACTTTAATAAACTGCTATCCTTTTTGGTTTCACGCAATTCAAACGATGGTTTCTCTTTGATTGGAGGAAAATTCAGCTCTCATTTAGACGGCTATCTGTGAGTTAATATGCAATACTTTAATTAATTACTGATTTTTTTTGCTTCTTTGAAGACCTGATTCTGAAGAACCAAATTTGATCGCAACAGCAATTCGTATCGTCGGAGAACAAACGGGAATGAATTTATCAAAGTGTGGAAAATGGAGATTAATCGCAACTTTTATATACAATCGGTTAGTCGTCAATCAATGAATGCAATGAATAATTTACTAATTTTTAAATTACTCTTTTCAGTGACAGTTCTGTTGATCCCTTGACTCCTAATCTGGAAATGAATCGCGTTTATATGCCTGACGTTTGGTCAGCTTTTGATGGAATTTACAACACCTTAAAAACGAGCGAAAATATTAATGAATTAGAAAATGATAATCAAATTGTTTTAACTAATGATAACTTAGAAAATAATAGTGAACTTACTTTTAGTTCTAATGATAAAAATGAGTCAATTAGTGCTGAAGACAGTAATAATGTTACTGCCATACAAGAGGTGGCCTCCGATTTGACGAAAGACTCGTCACCGACTGGAGTCGAGCCCTCATCGGATTCAAACACTGCTATGGATTTGACACAAACGAACATCAATGAAGTCGAGGAATCGGATTCACAGCCCATGGATTCTGTTCCTATTCTTGAGACCAATTCCACTACTGTTGAGATATCGTCGAATGCGATTGATTTGAGTTCTACGACAGCATCGGAACCAGTCGTTGAATCATCAGTTGTTGACTCATCTCAGGTTCAAATGGACTCCTCTTCCGACACAAATGCTGTTTCTAAAACTTCCGTCGCAGACCAGTCAACTGAGGAAACCTCTGCCACTCCTTCTGTTGGCAATAAAACTGGCCCTTCAGTTGACACTTCAGAGTTACAACTTTTGCTCTCAAAAATCAATGATTTAAAAGTCGCTGAACTGCGCGCAGAGCTCGAAAAAAGAGGAGCTCGTCTTAAGGGCAGTCTTAAAAAGGCTGATCTAATCAGTAAATTGCGACAAATCATAACTCAATTGCTCGAAGACGAGGATGTCGTCAGCGATGAGGTAAAAAACGATTGGTGGGCACAAAGGATTCTTAGCCAAGAAGGCACAGCCACTGATGATAACGACACTCAGGAGAATGTCGACGACAAAACTATGGATTCTGATATCATTGATGAGGAGGCGCTCCTCAAAGATCCAAACGACGATTCGAATGATAAAAAAGAAATCATTAAATCGAATGACGTCGAAATGACTGAAATTGAATCAGAGGAAAAAGACCTCGAAATTGTAGAAGAGGTCAAAGAAACGACTGAAAAAGATATTATCGTAGAAGAGGTCAAAGAAACGGCTGATAAAGATATTATCGTAGAAGAGGTAAAAGAAACGACTGAAAAGGATATTATCGTAGAATTGATTGACGACACAACTAATGAAAAGACTGAAACCAAAGATAAAGATTCTGAACAAAAACCGACACAAAATGGTTGAGTATTTAAAGTGTTTTATTAGTTATTAATTCGTATTTTTCTTTATTAAACTAAAGGAACCGCAAAACGTAAGAGTGATTCGGAATCGTCTCCTAAGGAATCAAAGAAATCAAAGAATGGAGACATCCCTCAAGAAATTATTCCTACAAAAGTAACCGATGGATGCGTTTATGTAAAGGGCAGTGAAAACCTCACTGTTATTACACTTCACGAGGCACTAAACCATCAAAGATATGATCAGTTTGAGGTCATTTGTTTGAGTTTAAAGTTTTTTACTGTTTTTGTTAATAATCTTTTTTATCTTTTTTTTAGATGTCAATCGCTTCTGAAGTGATTCGCGAGTCTTTGATTCATCACTTTTCACATTATGTTCTCTCAACTCTTGTGTCGAATCACAAGAACCCAAAAGAAGACAAAAGTACTCCGGATCTGAAAGTAGTTTTTAATTTCTCAATTTTGAATTAAATTAATCATTTATTTGCTCTTAATTTAGACTCCATTAGCAGTAAATTACGTTCATTTGTCATTTGCATACTTCGATTCTAACCATTGCGGACATATTCTATCTGAAGATCTGTCCAAACTTCTGAGTAATTCAAACTTTACTCTCTCTCGAAAAGCATTCAATCTTCTCGTGAATAATGAGGACAAAGTTCAATACAGAGATCTTATCGAACCTAAAGAGTTACTCTCCATTAAGAATATGGATAGAAGTGGACAACAATTGGACAGTAGTGACGATCCATCAAAACCTATGTCTGCGAAGATATATGAAAGAAACGGAACAATATATGATATCATACAACTCATCGATCAGTCAGAAAGTGATGAAAAACTTAAAGTCAAACTCAATGAAGAATTGACAGCAAATAAAGAGAAAATAAGTAATTGTTTTAGAAATATAGTCTCGAAATAGAAATCATTAATATTTGTAATCAATTGCAGGTCAATTAACCGAATATATACAAGAATTGGAGAGCCGTCAGAAGAAGATGACTGTCGCTACAGAAAAACAAAACGACGAAATCTGTTCTCTGAAAAGAGAGCGCGAAATCATTAAAAATAAGGTATTATTTAAACGATTCTTTACTTTTGAATTGAATTTTATTCCTTTTTTTCTGTAAAAAACAGTACGATTTGATGCGAAAAACTGTGGAAACTTCTGTCTCTGCGTTTAATAAATTATTGGACAAAGAAAAGGAAGAAAAAGAAAAAGAAAAAGAAAAGGATAAGGAAAAGACAAAAGAAGACAAATAACTTAATCCTTATTTTCAAATCTTTTTTTTGACTTAAATGATATTAAAATCAATATAATTCTGATTTATTTTATGTTTTATTAATAGAATTTCAATCATTTTTTTGTCAAATTTATATTTCTTCGTAATTTAATTATATTTTTTCCGTTTTGTATCAGAAATTCATTGCATTTGAATAGAAATTCATAAAATTGTAATAAATTTAATCGCTTTTCAATCAATAAAATTTAGATCAAATAAATGTTAATCCATTTAATAATTATTTAATATTAAGTTATATAAAAACATAAAAATTTAAATTAAAACACATTTTTGAAAAACATTCAAATATTCTAAAGTTTAGTGACTAAACTATTTAAAGTCTAAACATATTAAAAGTTATTCTGTGCTCATAAACAGAAACTTCGATACATTCATAATATTGTCATTAAATTTTTAAAATATTAAACAAAAGAAGTGATTAAAAGCAGAAAAACGAGTGAATCGAAGTGAAGGTCAAAAATTGATAATCGATTTAAGTGTCAAATGTTGTGAAGGACAGGACAGGAGTCCTGAGGACAGGACTTTATAACATTCTTTATAACATTTTTAAAACTTTGTATAAAAGAAGATATTCTGCCAACAAATGGAAACATCAAAATATTGATTATTAACGGACAGACAATTTATTACTACTTTAAGAAAGTTTTCTTATTTTTATTGAAATATTTGAAGGGTTAGTGAGTCATAAGTTGAGTGGAAGCCAACACCCGATGTCTACCAAAACTTGACTCAACTTTTCAAAACTTTTTCATTGAAATGAAGAGTCATTTGACTCAAAATATGAGAAATAAATAAATAACACATAAATACTTAAACAAAATATTTATCTAAATTTGCAGAAATTGTTGCCAATAATTATTTAAATATAAATCAAAGGAACGGAAGAATTTTAGAGTAATTAAATATTTAAATTGTGAGCTCTTCTCAAGAATTGAGTCATTGATGACATCAAATGCGAAAAACCCTAAAAACTTATCACAAAAAAGTGTATCAAATGTTTGCAAAAACTATGGCTTTCAGAGAGTTTTAAATTTTATTTACATTTCGTTTATTTTTTTAATATTTTTATAAATTCGATACAAAATTAATATTTTTATATAAATTATCAAAAATTGTGTTAATATACAGAAAATGAATTTATAATAAAATTGTGAATTTAAATAATGAGTCAAAATAATGGTTTGTGTCAACACTTTTTTGACAATTTATTTATCATTTTTTTTGTGTCACTCTTTTGATTAAATCAAAATCTATTGATTACTTCGAGTCATATCTTTTAAGATTTATTTCATTAATTAAAGTTATATTGGATTCATGTTTTAATGCCATTATTCTAATATCAGGATCTGTTCCACCACTTCCTCCCCGAAGAACCATATCGTCAGTGGGCCGAAATTCACCAAGACCACCTTCAAGGAATGGTAATACTTCATCGGATGCCCATCTGTTGCAATCGGTTCCGCCTCCACCACAACACACAAAATATCGGGATTTAATTGCAATCGAAGACATAGACTTAATTTCTAACCGAAATACTGATCACCAAAACAATAACCATAACAACAATATTGAGAGTCAGGTCTCAAGTCTTCAAATGTCTTTTGATAACGATTTTTGTTTGAGTATGAATTCTGTTCTTTTGTATTGTCTTTCGTTTAATTTTTATTTTTATCCAACAATTGTTTTATGGAATGAAATCAGAGCCTGACTTAAGACTAACGCCAACGACAAGTATTAATTCAAACATTAGTTCAAATCAGTCTTACATTCAGTGGCAAAACAAAAGCATTCCTCCAAACAGTCTGAACCCAAATACAAACTTTGGCTCAATTCGACCTCCGATTTGGTCATTCACTCCGAATAATTGCACGAATTCTTTCTCTAATTATTCCTATTCGACGTCCGCCGGAGTATTCATTCTTTCGTTTTTTATTTTTATCTATAATTAGTATTTAATTTGATCTCTAATTAACTCTTTTATGTTTTTTTATTCTTCAAATTAACTCTTAATTAAGACTTTAATATAAACTTTGATTAATAAATTGCAATTCAAAGGTAACGCCAGTCAGTGGAGTATCGATGAGACCATTACCACCGCTGTCTCACAGTATGTCTGCTCCCAATTTTTCGATGAATTTCTTCTCAAACACGACATATACGTATACATATTCACCTGTATTTCCAACCATGACTTCTAACCCAAACGCTACAACTGTTACCACTGGAAAAGACTTACAAAAAATGATAATTAATGGCAAACAAATGGCTCACAATATTCTGGTCAATAAGACAACAAAAGCGTCTAATAATGATTTAATCGATTTAATCGATGAAAACAAAGATGTTCTCCAATTATTTGATCCGTTACTCATTGATTTGAATAATTCAGAGAACAATAATCTAAACTTTTCCAATAACTTCGAAATAGACTCCGACTCTTCATTCAAAAGCGATGAAATCGACAAAAGTATTGAAGAGACCACTTCTGTAAGTGATTTCAATTATTTGCTTCGATTTAAATCATTTGAAATTAAATAGAAATGTGAGGCTTTGCCACTGGACTCTTCCACCAAATCCAATGATATCTCAGAACCATTTCGAGTTGTAGTAAAGGCTCATAAGGCCAACGAAGAATTAGTCAACTTTTGTACTCAATTGGCTCAACTGAGACGACAATATCAATACAATGACTACATCGCAAATATAGGACTCGTTATATCCCCGACCCTTGATTTACGACACGACAATTCTCTTAGCGTTAAACTAATTATTGAAACAGAACTGAAGCCTCAGCCCATTTCATTTACTTGTAATGTAAACACTAGTGTTGAGCACATCATATCTCATGTGATCTGTACTCTTGTCGAGGACGCCTCAAAAGTCTGTTAAAACTTTATTCAAGAATAAAAAAATAATTTCTATTCTTTTAATTCTTAGGTAAAAATGGATGACTATCTCCTTAAAGTGTATGGTCTGACCGAATATTTTGCCGCTGACTCAGTGCTGGCCAATTATTCATATGTGCATCAGTGCCATAAACTCGATACAGACGTTCACTTAAGTCTAATTCATATAAAGGACTTGAGTCGACCCTTTTCACGAACTTTAAAAGACGATCAGAACATTGACTTCACAGTTGAAGATTTAGTTCCGACGGCAGTATTTCTCAGATATAATGACTTAACTGCAGATAAGATTAATATTCTACTCGAGAACTTCGATCACGAAATAACAAAACTCAGAACAGATGCCAGAAGTAATGTTTGTTTTGTAATTTTCATAATTAATTAATTGTTTGTTGTTCAGTGTCTGGAGGATCACAACTTCAGCCTCAATGTATTATTCAGACAACAAAAGCAATTTGTAGTCTATTGTCTACTTTGGAAACAATTAGTTTAACGGAATCATACATTAATTTCGAACAGTTGTGTAAAGCCTTCGGAACTTATAAACGCGATTCAATCACTGCCTTAAAGTTGTCGGACGACAACTTGAATGATACCAAAATTCAATCGATTCCTGATTTAGATTCAAAGTTATGGGAAATCTTAGACCACGCGTTACTCAAATTAAGGACTTCATTAACACAATTAATCCGATTATACTCTCAGACATTTCCCGTTGAGTTCGATATAAGTTCTAATTTATTACAAACAAATAAAAAGAAGACGAAAAGAGATATCTCGTCTTCAATGGATACTCTCGTCTGTTATATCGGTGTTTGTTCTCAATTACCCCCGGATTGGTTAACGTCTTATAAAGAATTTAAAGTAATTTTAGTTTTAGTAAATTAAATGTAAAATATCTTAATATTAAAGATTAATTGTTACATATCCAGGTTAAATTGCAAATAGTCCATGGAAACCACATATTGACCACTTGTTACTCGAAAATAGTCTCTCCGAGCAAATCATTTTTCTTTCGGTTATCGTTTGATGAGTGGATTCAACTGGAGTGGCCTATTTTCAATTTACCAAGGGAAGTTAAACTTCACTTAACTTTAATCGGCATTAAAAACATCACTCAATCGGACGCAAATTCTTCGTCTCCAAACAATTTCAACACAAATGGAAACAACACTCAGGAATGTAAGCAATTAAAATAACTTTGTTTTAGAGAATACTTACCTTTAAATCAATTGAATTATAGCGACTCAAGAATTAGGCGTCGGTTCTATTTGTTTGTTTGATTTCAAGCAAGTCTTAGTCGACGGACAATATTTGGTTCCGCTTTGGATAAACTCTTCTGATTTTAATATCGAAAGCGACACAAAACTGTTGAATACAATTTGTTTTGAACGAACGAATCCAATAATTCACATAATATTTCCTGAAATGGATTATGAGATAAGATTTCCGCCCGTCGTTTGGGACCAATCAAATGATGTCTCCATAAAATTGAAGCGAAATATAAATTCTTTGGATTCTGCGACTCAAACAGAATTGTTTCAATTAATTAACAAAAATCCTTTGGAACCGATGTCTTGTGGAGATAGAGAACACTTATGGGACCGAAAGTACTATCTTTACGATTGCGCCGAAGCACTTCCCAAAGTATTATTATCTTCACATTCATGGGAATGGTCTGCTTTGGCCGACATATATGCAATGGTTCAGCACTGGTCACAATTATCACCCGTTGATTCAATGCAATTATTGTTGCCCTCATTTCCTGATATAAATGTGAGACAAATGACAGTAAAATGGCTCAAAAAGTTATCATCCGATGAATTGTGCGATTTTTTGCCTCAATTGGTTCAGGCGTTGCGGTAATTAATAACAATTTTTTTACAAATAATTGAGTTTTTATTAGTTTTGATGCTTATATCGATTCGCCTCTAATCTGGTATTTGTTGGAGAGTTGTCTTTCATCGGTCCGCGTTTGCCATTACTTATATTGGATTCTTAAATGCAATATTAATGACGAAACCTTTTCCTATCGCTCACGAATATATCTTAACTCAATTATGGCTATTTGTGGTGAGTCTACATCTCTAATGTTTGACAGACAGGAAAAACTCTGCCGATCCCTATCTTCCATCTGTGAACACATTAAAGTCGCAAAAGAATCCCAAAGACTTCATATTTTACTCAATGAATTGGAATCCGTTAACGACTTTTTGGTAAATTCTAAAAATCATATTTTAATCATTTATTTATATTAATGTCATTATTGTTAAGATTGAAAACCCGACAGTTCTGCCTCTCTCCCCTTCTATGAGTGTTAGTGGTCTCGATATTAAACTTTGTTCGTATTTCCCCTCCAACTCATTGCCCCTAAAACTTGTGTTTAAAAATCCGGACACAAAAACTTCTTCGTCTGCTTTGGAGGCCATTTTCAAAGCGGGCGATGATTTACGACAAGACATGTTATCGATGCAAATGATTCAAATTATGGACAAAGTTTGGCTCAAAGCAGGTCTTGACTTAAGAATGGTTACATTCGGATGTATTGCCACTGATTTCAAAAAAGGAATGATAGAAATGGTTCGCAACAGCGATACACTTCGTAAGATTCAGTTGGAACACGGGTTAACAGGGTCATTCAAAGACAGGCCAATTGCTGAATGGCTTAAAAAGCACAACACTTCTGAGTTGGAGTATCACAAAGCAGTTGAGAATTTTATGTATTCATGTGCAGGGTACTCTGTCGCCACTTACCTCTTAGGTATTTGTGATCGACACAATGATAATATAATGCTCACCACATGCGGACATCTCTTTCATATCGATTTTGGGAAGTTTTTAGGCGATTCTCAAATGATTTCGGGTTAGTTCTGATGAGTTCTTTTTTTTGTTGACAAATAAATTGTTTGGATACGACTTAGGGTTCAAACGAGACAGAGTGGCCTTTGTCTTAACACAAGATATGGCTTATGTTATAAATGGTGGCGATAAGCCATCAAAACAGTTTCAATTCTTTATCGATCTGTGCTGTCAGGCCTTTAATTTACTTCGAAAAAATGGAAACTTTTTATTATCGCTTTTCACTCTTATGATGTCTTCGCGTATCTCTGGTCTACACATCGAAGCCGTTAAATACATTCATAGAGCACTTATGCCGGGACTCAGCGAATCTGAAGCCATGTCTCAATTCACTCGAATGATTGAGGAATCATTGCGCTCACGATTCACCAAGATTAACTTTTTTATGCATAATTTGGCACAAATGAGGTTTAATTTGAATGCATTTATTTGTTTTATGTGAACTCTTTATTATTGTTAACAGATTCACGGGTGACCACAACGACCAAATGTTGCTCTCATTTATTCCTAAAAAGTTTACCAAAGAATCTGATGGAGAGATCACTAATTTAGAAGTAATGGATTGTTATAAGACTTACGAAAGCGAAGTGGGAAAAGTCTATTATTATATTATTCAAGTGAACCGTCAGTTTCAACCGGACCCGAGTTTTATTCATCGAACGTATCGCGAATTCTTGGAATTTAACGAAAAATTGAGTTCTTTATACCCTTTGGCGAAGTTCCATATATTACCCCGACCTTCAAATCTGATTCGTTCGAACACAAGGGATACAGCACTGCAACGAATGAATGAAATCCATCACTTCATTAAAGGACTGATGCTTTTGGCCCACGAAATATCTCACGCGGATATAGTCTACACATTTTTTCATCCGTTGCTTAGAGATCAGGAGGGGTTGTCTAAGGGCACACAAAATACAATCAGTATTACTTCACCGCCCGGTTTGTTATCTCTTTCTTTTCTATTAAATAAATGTTTATTTTGTTAAAACACAGGCAATACTGTCGGCAATACTTCTATTCAAACTATTAGTCGTCGGGAAACCCTTTATGGTCCGACAATCACTGGTCAGGTGAAGCTATCGATTGTGTATAAGAACATGTCATTAGTGATTATGATTATGCATGCCAAGAACCTTCACTCTAGCCGTTCGGCGGCCCCCGACTGTTATGTAAAAACTTATTTAATTCCCGATCCGAATAAGAATACAAAACGAAAGACAAGAGTCGTAAATAAGTCATGTCATCCGACTTTCATGGAAATGATTGTCTACAATGAAATGTCAATCGAAAGACTACAACAAAAGACTCTTCAGGTTTAACCATAAATCTCTGAAACTATCGAATATTAATATCTTTTGTCTAAAGGTTTCGGTTTGGGATTACGACAGAGTCACTGAAAATGTACTCTTAGGCGGAACTTATATTAACTTAAGTGCTTTAGACCTTAAGAACGAGACCTGTGAATGGTATCCACTTCAAGGAAATTAAATGTTAAACCGAATCAAATCTTTATGTCATATATTTCTCAATCAAATGAAAATCAAAGAAATACTTATTTATATTTACTTACATTATATAAACACATATATAAAAACATATATAAATCTAAATATATTTATATTTAATTTTATAAATCATTTGTTTGCAAAGTGTCGGTGCCTTTGAAGCAATCCTTTTATTTTCAGAAAAAATTGTATAAATATTTTAATATAGTTTTGCTTTTATTCTAATTATGAAATGAAATGAACATAAAATATATATAATTTATAATAATTATTAGTTAAAAATATATTTTTAATTTGAGGCGAACTTCAAAGTAATGAACTTTTATTTAACGTAAAATATTCTCTATATTTATATAAATTGTATTTTCGCTAATATTTTAAATTAAATAATAAATAATTTTAATGAAATAAAAGTTTATTTGAATTAATGTTAGTTTCAAAGAAAACAAAAATATTGTTGACCTAGGTTAATGAACTTTACTTTTACCATAACTAATTTTTCACTACATTTACGGAGTAATTTATTTATGGAGAGATGACTGCCATCTGTTGGCAAAAACTGGAATTTAATTTATCAAAAATTTATTGCATTCGAATCAAAACATTTTATTAATTAATTAGAATTTAAATAATAGTTAAAAGAATGAATTTCTAAATGAAGTTCACATAAAAACTTAAAAATTTTAAATATTAATAAAATGAATAAAAATTTTAAACTTATTATTGAGATCTGAAAACAAATATTTTCTCAGATTTTTTTTGATTTATTTTTTGAGTTAATTATTTTGTAAAACAAATATTATTTCAACTGAATTTTGGGATTTTTTAATTCCCGTCACAGGGGGTATTTGGGCTATCCCCCGTGGCCATCCCTGAAAAGGATTATATAAGTTTTTTATGAAAATTGCAAGGTTGTAGTTTAAAAATAATTTTATTGAAGAACTCAACCCGTTTTGGCAATGATTGTATCCTTGGCTTATAAATTATAAGTTATAATTGATTGGTTCTAAAGTTTGAAACAATTAATTGGTTGATATAAATCAAGTTTATACCAATCATTATGTAAACCAAATATGAAAATAATATTTGACTATTAAATCGAAATTGATATTTCTCTTTATTTATCTTGGTAAATCAAATTTAGAAAAATTAACGAATAGTATTGAAAACAAGAGAAAACGTTTATCCTTTAGTTATCTCTTCTTAAATAAAAGATTATATAATTTAATTAAAATTAGTTTTTGAACTTTTGTTTATTTTAAAATTGAATTACAGTCGAAAACTTTATAAACAAATCAGAGATAATTTTTCGAGAATATATTCAAATTGTGGCTAAAAAATGAGGTTTTTGTCAAAATTTTGTCTTTTATTTACAATTAATTAAATATAAAATTATAAACAAAAGCTATAAATTAATATTATATTATATGAATGAATATTTTTTTTGTGATTTTATTTAATTTTCGAAAAAAATCAATATTTTGAGCACAAAATCAATTGTATTCTCGAAATATTAACTCTTAAGTCAGTTATTAAATCGAAACCTTTTGGAGTCTATAAGAAATAACATACAAATCAACGGATGAAAAGTTTGATTTAAAAAAACATTTAAGTAATAAATTGTAAATTCGATACAATAGTTGTCAATCATATAAATCTTATATAAAGTTTATTTAATTAAAAGACATTTCTCTTAAAACTCTAATGGAATGCAAACGAATAATTAATTAATAAATAATTGGAAATTAAAACCAAAGAATGAGTTCCAAAAAAAACATTTGAATATGAAATTAAGTAATTTTTAAAATTTATTCAATAAAATCAAGTTTTTATATAAATTAGTTTACAATTTGAAAAAAAATTTCTTTTCATAAAAATCGAGAAAACATTCTTTAAAAAGAACTGAATTTTATTATACATTTGAAAACTGTATTAGAGATACAATACATAATCGGATGAGGACTGGAACTCACACAGAATTTGAAAGAATTGCAAGAATATAGTGTTTGAAAGACTTGAAATTTGGTGAAATTGAAACAAAACTCAGATGAATACTAATGAAAAGAAACACAAAAAAAGACACAAAAGAAGAGAATAAGAAAAGTTTTGTTGTCTTTTATTAAATGAAAATTAAATTAATTATAAATATGAGACGAAAGGGAAGGGAATGTTTACAATTGGCAGTAATTTGTTGGTTGTGTTTTCATTTTGTTTTGTCGTTCAATACTCTCTTCAATACAATAAATATATCTATGAATTACACATATTATTGAAAATTGAATTAAAAACAAAACGCAATTTAAAAACAATACAAAATTTTTAGAGAAGTTTTTGTGACCGAAAACTTGATTCTAAAAAAGATTTTCTAATATTTTAATAATAAATAGTATTTTTTTTTCATTTCATTCTCACGTTTTCTTCTCTGAAATAAATGTCTTTTTCTATAATATTTGACTATTTTTCTCATTTGAAATGTAATTAAAAGTGAGACTAAAATATAATTAAAATTAAAGTCATTTCCGCCACTTTTGAAATAAAAACACAATTAATAATAATTAATGTTTTGTCGCAAATGATATAAAACCAAATGTCGATATTCTGTCTCATAAAGTGTGTGTCCAAAGCCCTACACCTTTTATATAATTAAAACTTAATAATAAAAATATTGATTACTTTCGGACAAAAAATCAAAATATAAATACAATTAAACGAAAAAACAAAATTAATGCACATTTCTATTAATTATATATAAAATCAAAATATATATAATAATTATAAAAATGTGGCGAATGTTTGAGATATAAACACAAATAAATTGTCTGAAAAAGAGGACAAAAAACACTTCAATTCTATTTTCAATTAAATATTTATTTAATGTTTTTCTTAAAAATAAGAAAAATCTCATAATTTTAAATATAATATATATTTAAATATGAATCTGAGAATCAAATGAATGGATTGAGAATTGATTTCAATTCAATAATTGAGTGAAAGATTTCTTTTTGTCGAAATAGTATTAAAAACACTAACAAATGAGTAGAAGAATCGAAAAGTCGTGAAAAGTGGAGTCCAATTAGATATACATATATATCGAAAAAGTGGATGCCTTGCAATGAGTTCTTATTCACCGTAAAAATTATTATAAATTAAGTAATATTTATCTAAAAAAGCGTTTTTCTAATGATTTTCCACCGAATGTTAACTCATTTTCTCATTTAATTAAATACAAAATAAATAATAATTTCGGAATTCCAATAAACAAAACCATTTGTTGCCAATGGAGTGGCCAATGGCTTACGAGTGAAGAGACAAATGACGAGTAAAGACAAGAATGCGATTATTTTGCTTCAAAGTATAAAACTTTTCAAAAGTACCAAATTGTTTGTTTCAAAGGTATTTGTTTAGACTAATAATTATTAAATATTCATTTCTTTCTTTCCTCTAATGTTTCGTTTGAAGCGATGAATAAATTCCGAAATATTTTTGAGATTAAAAGTCGATAAAATTGCCATAAATTGTCAATTAATTCAACAAAACATTTAAATAATATCTTTCATTCAATATTTGCTTAAATAATCTTCTTTTTCACCGAATTTGACTAAAAATAAAAAATAAAACGAATAATTAGTGCATCAAAAAAATATGACGTCAAAGGATTCATACCATAAGTAAACTCCGATCACAAGAGTTATTGGACTACCATTTCTTCGTCACATTTTGGTATATCGAAAATCTCAGCGAAAAGTGGCGGTAGTTTGAGTCGAGTCCAATTGGCTCTAAACCATTGCAAGTGATGACAATGTTTAGAACCTAACGACCGGAGTTCTGGCAATTTCATCATCAGCTGCGGGAAAGTGTGCGGTTCTGTTGGATGATTGCGTCCGATTTGGAGTTTGAGAGCTTCCATAAGTTTTTCCTGACTGTGATCTATTGCTTTGGTGTCATATATACTCGACCTCTCTATCGATACCGACAAACATAACATCCATTAGAATTAATAAACAATTTGTGAAAAAACATCGGAAATAAAATGAAAGAATTCTTTGTTCGAAACGATATTCAAATGAATAATAATATTGAATAACAACTAATTGAACCAAATCTGATATAATGATCGCTACAACGAAATTATTGATAGTCTGAGCTTTGAGTGTCGGTCCTCTCAATGCCATTCAATGTCATTGACTGACAAGAGAACAGACTTCTCTTTTTTCTCTGCGAATCAAAATTTGTTTGCTTTTACACAATATATATGAAAAACTTCTGGAATAGTGTTTACTCAAATATAAGAGAGATTTGTGTTAAGAATTTCATCAAATATTTGAAATTTACTCAAATCTATTAATAAAACTTTTTCTTATTTCAAAAGAGAAGGATTTTATAAATCAAATCCATTGATGAAATTCAGTGAATATTTCGAAATATTTTCTAAAATTTCAATCCATAACAACACAACACAACACATGTGAGCGACAAAAGTTGAAAATCAAGTTTTTCTTTACTCACAACTAAACTAAAAAAAGAAGAGAAGAGTAAAAATGCGTTAAAACGATGAGAGAACTGATTGCACCCAAAAAACAGATTTCAATTAATGTTACGACAATTACTCAGAAAAAACTCAATAAAAAAAGAAAATAAATAAAAATAGAAATAAAAACAAAAAGTCCGGACACTATTCGCAGATTAGATGAAATAAGAAAACATTTGATACTAAATGAAAGTTTTTTTTTCTTATTGTGAAACCAAATATTCGTAAGTTTTTCTCATTTTCTTTATCCTTATTATCGTTAAGTATTTATAAAGAAAACGAAATTATATAATAAAAGTCTAATGGCTTTCAGAGGAAAGACTACCACTAAAACTGAATTATAAGTTAAAGAAGTTCTCGAGTCTAATATATATTCTGAGTCACTATTGAGTCAAATAGTAAGACATAACCAAATAAAGAATTTTTAAGTAATAAAAGTCACGAAACATTAGTATCGGGTAATTGTTAGACAAAAGCGAAGGTTAATGTAAGCGTAGAAACAAATCTAAATTCAAAAGCCATTTATCTTCAACTTTCAACCCTTTCTTTCTTTGAGACTAAATATATTTTGAGATAAATTTCATCGTTTAAACACTTGACTTATCAATAAAATAAAAAAAAGAGAAACACAAATGAATTTTGTGTTTATATTTTGTACAAAAAAAAACTAAATTATTATCAGATATTTTGGGCAAAACTATTCACAACATTTAGATAAAGACTGAAATTTTTACAAAGAATTGTTTCAAAAGACGTCAAATAAAGACAAAACTTTTTAAACTTTTGGCTCATTTTTTCAATAAAATCACGAAAACTTAATTATCTCAACAAAAGACTAAAAACATATTTTTGGAAAAGTTGTCAAAAAAAAGATAAGTAAATGAATTAATAAAACATTAATTTATGTTTTGTCAGAAAATTTACGTCAAAATTACAAAAATTATTTTTAGATTCATTTGAAAATCCAATTATTGTTTAATATAACAATTAGTAAACTATTTTTAAATGGGATAATAATAAACTTTTTAAAATAATACCTGATTGGAGTAACACAACGGCAGCGAAGAGTCCGACTTCAGTATCGTTGAGTTGAAGATTGTTTAACATAACCATAAAGTTGAAAATGGCGGCCACGAACTCATGCTATGATTAAATGAACGCGAATTGCAGTCAAATCCAATTAATTCCGTTTAAATTCAATATATTTTTTTGGACAGAATAATAGAACGGCATTCAAAGGAACGGCACAACAAAAAAAAGTTAAAACAAGAGATAATTTCGAATAAAAAACAGAAAACAATTAATAAATGAGGGAAACATCAGTTCATTTGAGTCTTACGTCAAACATGAGTTCCATTTGTTGTCGGGTAATATATGAGCCGTCGGCAAACGTTAGCGTATTGTCGACTGTGTTAATCATTCGTGAGATATGAACCAACCAGATCTCAAAGAATCCCAATTTAATTAGGATTAGCTGATCGTCTTGAGACAAATCAATAAAACCGGGAACGCGTTTTGCAAATTCGACAACTCTTTGTATGGAAGGGGTCACCAGTACCGCAAAGTGCTGCCACATAACAATCTTTTGATGTTCCAGAGAATCGGCCGCAGAGCCCGTATTGGAAGTGGGGGAGTCCTCACTCGCAGAACCGGTTTGATAGTCGTCCAGACTCTGGACGAATCAATTTTGTAAAATCAAAAGTCTTATAAAATAGAGAAAATACTTACAAAAATTGCGGGCTTTCGGATCAATCCTCTGGTCTTCTCTTCAGTGTAGGCACAGTTTGCGTGATGTGCCTGAGATATGGTTAGAATAATATCATACATCGCCAACTGCTTGTTCTCGACGTCTCGTGAAGACTGATCTGCTTCTGATTGTGTTACACGTGATTCGTCTGTCCTCTCTCGCGATCGTTTGGGGACCCGTCCGTATCTAACAGCTATTGTTTACCAAAAGAGCACAAAATATGATTCAACTCATGATTTCAAATCATCAAAAGTTATGGTTTACTGCCAACAAAAACAAGTCAATGAGAATACCTTTCATTCAATACTCGGAGTGAATGAAAGTTAATATTTTGTGAGAAAACACTTTTGACTAAATGTTTGACTCAATATCTTATCTGTTAATACAGTGATCGACGTTTAAAATAACTCTCAACTAATTTATGGTTTTAAGAAACAGAAGAGTTGTTTGGCACTAATGAAGACTTTGGAGACTTTCATCAAGTTTAAGGTTTAAGGTTTGAAGAGTCAAACTTCACTCAAACTTATGAATTAAAAATATCTCATTTCTTCCAAAAGACTTCTGAAATAAGTTTTTGTCGTTTGACTCAATCACTGAATAATTTGTTTTCTAAGTCTTAAAAAATGTCGCAAATAAACAGAATAAAAGACAAAAAGCTTTTTAACTATCGATTCAATAGAGAATTGTAAACATTGTCCTCATATTAAACACTTTTTTACAACTATTGGTAGTCTTTCACACGTCGTAAAACCGATTTCTAAAATTAAAAAAACTACTGAAGAGAAAACATGACTGAAAAGAAGTGCCAAAAAATATGACATAAAAGAAAATGAGAATAAAGAAGAAACCATTTCTTAGTGACAAATATTTTGGAGTCCTTCCAGAGTCTCGGGTTTTATAGTCATTTATTAAAACAAAATTAAGTCATTTTTATTAATTATAAACTGAAAAAAATAAAGGAAAACAACCCAATGACTGAACCCAAAGATCATTATTTTCAGACAAATCTTGACTTCGAAACTGAAATAATTGGTTAAAAGCGTTTTAATGGCAATAGTTATGCAAATAACTAATAACTCGTTAATAGTTTGCATAATAATTGAATTTTAATGTTAAGGCTTTAAATCTTAACCAAATTAATGGATTTATTCACTCTTTTGATGTTTAAGTACTAAATGACATTAAAATCAATAAATGAATAAATCATTGGATTATTTTGAGACAACTTTTAAACTTAATTATAATATGAAAATCAAGAGTTAAATAACACCTTTTGTTATGTTTGAGAAGTAGTCTGAGGACAGAATAAGACAAATCTGTTATATAAAGAGAATGTCATCCATTGATAATTGAACTATAATTAGATAAGAGTTTAAGTGAAGAGAAGTTTTTCTTCGCTGAAAAAATTTGATAAATTGTCGAAATTTAAGATAAATTACATTAAAAGTGAGAAAACGTTAATTTCGTTGTTTTTGTCGGCAATTCTTAGATTAAGGGAAAAGTGATATAAAATTAAGATAAAAGACATACAATCGCGAGACATCCCAACGGCCAGACATTTCTTGAATCGACAATATTGACAGCGGTTCCGATTTAACCGAATTACAAGACATTTGCCATCTCTGAGACAACGATATTCTATTTGCTTCTGAATTGAGCGCCGGAAGAATCCCTGAAGTAATTGACGATTGATTTGATTAATAATTATTTAAAGATTTAGTCTTCAATTTGATTAGCAATTGGTTGACACTTATTGACACTTAAATCAATTGACAGTTAATCGATTGAATCGATTAATAAATTTCTATTAAATACTAATTATTTATCAATAAATAAGTGATTAATAATAATAAGTTAATATTAATTTCTATTAAATAAATAATTTTCTAAAACACAAATAAATTTCAATTAAAACAACAATTTCTTAATAAATACTGATTTGGATTATAATACAATTGAATTGTTTTGTCTAATCAATGGCTAAGAGTAATGACAACATATATGTTAACTCATTTGATTGAAAATTAATTAATAGTAAATATTAATAACAAAACTAATCACTAATACTGTACACAACAGACAAAACAGTTGATAAACTCAGACAAAGACAAACACCAATGAATCAGACTTTAAGCCACGCAAACACTCGTTGGTCGCCGAATACCATCAGATGGCAGACAACACACAAACACAACACAACTCAGCACATGCTCCACAACACAATTCAATTACCTTAACTAACGCTTAACTACTATTCATTATTTAATTTAGAGATTAATTCAATTTAAATCATAAGAATTAACAAAAATGTCGACAAAACAATAGATATTTTCGATTGTCTTTTGTTTTGTTTGCGATCGACTCATATCTCAATTCAATGCACTCTTTGGTTAATCGGCGAAAACAAATCCCACTTTTTTTTGTTAAAAACTGAAGAAATCTATTGTTTATATAATATAATAAAATATTGGTTTTGAGCTCAAACTCCTGCGACTATTTTAATCATTGGTTTGGTTAAAGACCACCAGAATATGATCGGATGTCATATGAGATATAATAGATTTTGTTTATTTAAGTCGACTATTGAACCAAAAGTTAGTGTTATTTGATATCAAGAATTGGGAATAAAATTTCAATAAAAAAATGTCATATTTTTCAGTATAAGTATTGACGAAGAAGTTATTGAACTGATATTTTGTTATTAAAACATTAAAAGCAATCATTTGTTTTCTGTATTCAATTTTGAAAAAATATCCCAAATGTTAGCAAATCATATAAGTATACACTTTTGTTGGTTTTATATTTCCAATACATTAAACACAATATTAATTAGAAATTGTGTTCTAACTCTTAGACTAATTCCAGGGATTGCGAATGAACTCGACTTAGAGACCGAAAAAGTTAAGATTTTGTATTCCCTTCCCTTCCCTTTATAAATATCTTCATTCCCTTCCCTTCCCTTCCCTTGCTCAAATTTTTAAGGGATTCCCTTAGAAAATCCCTTATTCCCTTAAAAGTTTAATTAATGTTAAAATGCATTTAATTTATAATTTTTTTAATAAGTTTTTTTGACATTTCTTTTGGTTTATCAAAGTTAAATCATTTCACTAGAATTATTACTAAAATAATTATTAATAATTTTTAATTTTGCGGCCATAATTATAAATGCAAATATGATATGAAGAAACTCAATATATTTCTAGCTATCTACAGCTTAATTTAACTTGAAATCCTGTTATAAGGGAATTTTAAGGGAATTTTAAGGGAATTTACAAATTATAAGTGATTCCCTTCCCTTCCCTTAAAAAAAATCTCATTCCCTTTCCCTTAAAATTCCCTTAAAGGGATAGGGAATCCCTTATTCCCTTTAAGGGAAGGGATTCCCTTTTCGGAGTTTAACTCGACTCTAAGGAGGGTATTTTGGTCGAAAATCAGGGGGTATTAGGGGGAGTATTTTTGTTGTTGTAAGACCTCAAAAATTGCTGGTTTTTCACATATAAATCGTTTTATTAATGTTTGAATAATCAAATTTAATCTTTTAATGACATTAATTGTCGAAATTTACAAGTTTTTGGTTTTATTTTATCAAAAATACGTTAAATATAAAGGAATTATATGGGTTTTGAGAGAAAAAACCTAAAAAAATGAGTTTTTATGTCATTTTTAAATATTTTACCAAAGATTTATAAAAACGGGAGCAGGCTCTGTTATGTCTTTTTTCCGATTTTTCCTACGGGGGTATTTTGCCGATTTTTAGGTCCTAGGAGGGGGTATTTCGGAATACTGTTCGTCATCAGTGACTAATTCTAATACAATTTCTAACAATTTTTTATATATAATTACATCCATTTATAAAGAATTACTAATTTCTGTTGATTTTTATTTCGATACTTTTCTTATTTTAGTCAACAAATTGAGTGCAATAATCATCTTATCTTCTCTTTATCTAAAAGTGACGGACACTCCCTTTTATAATATCTACTTTGTGATCAAGGATAGGGTGGAAGTTCATCCCTTAACAGTTGATTTCTGATTTCTGAAAATTATGGCTTAAATACTAAATAATAAGTAATTATTATTTGAGTAAAACCTCATAAACACCTCATTTATTAAAGATTAGCGCAAAGAATCGATTCATTTAAAAACACATTTCATCAAATAATTTGACTCTCAGTGGGGGTTATTCTTCTCATATTGTGAACAAATATAATTTACAAGAGCACACTCTTAATATTGGATTCCAGTATTCTAGGTAAATTCAATTTAACTTGTTTAATTTTTGTTTAAATAAAATTAATTTTCAAAAGTGAAACAAAAGTTTTGTAAATAACTAAAAACATTAAAAAAATAGATGTCTTTTCTTAATAGAAATGTTTGAAATAATTGGTTTTTGAGTCAATTTCTATGAGTGAAAGTATTTATATTTTTATTTTAGATTTTGAATAATAGATTGTTTACGACATGAGAGACGTCTCCCCTAAGATCGAAGAAGTTTAGGGCAACGCCTGACCACTAGAAAATAGTCGTCCAATTGTTATGCGCTCCTGTATTTGCTAAGAGCTTTCTCATGGCTCTACTTCATAGACTTCATGGACTGACAATAAAGGACTCTCTATAAAGTCTATGACTAATCAAATGACAAAAACTAATGCTCTTATATTAGATTTAAACAATTTTAGTGAAGTTTTGGTCTCATAAAAGTTATAGTTATAAAATGACAGTACCTAGTTCATACCTAGTTCAATAATAAAAATAAAAACTAAAATTCCCCCTTTTATTATGTTGTATCATGGTCACGTATCTATTATCAAGAAAAAGTATTTACCAAAAGATAGACAATTTACATTAAATTTGTTTTTAAATTAATTTTGAACAAATGTTGCTTGTTAATAAATTCAACCACTTTTTAAAAAGTTGCCTAACTTTTATATGATGTGGAGATGAGCGCAGAACTGCCCTCAACTGCTCTCAACTTATTTTTCAGAAATGATTGCATTTTAAACTTATTTTTATTTTCTTATTCTCCGTTTAATTAAATTTATTTCTCAGACTTTAAAAGTAGTTTTTCTAAAATAATTGTCAGAAATTATTGACAAAAATTGTTGTTTTAAGAACTTTTTCTAAGATTAAGGCATTTTAGTTATATTTATGAAATCAATTGGTGGTCACATCGCAAACATTAGTTTCCTTCTGTGATTTCGTAAGAAAGTTGTCAATTGAGAGACACCGAAAGTCTGTGTTTTTGGTCATAAGTATTATTAATAGGGTTTGAGGTAATGTAATGACTTCCCGATCAACACTTCAAATGACAAATTTCTTAAATTTATTACTCCTTTTGAGCGGTTTTTGGGCCTTTAAAAAGTTTGTTGCAAGATTATTGTAAGATTAAACACTAATAAAAAATGTTTGAATTCGTGTTTAAATAAGTTTCACGAATTGGAAGAACTGCCAAAAAGAGCTAATTATAGTTTGATTCTATTCTTAGATTTATTGAAAATAAATAGTAAATGAACTTGACATTCAGAGCAATCTGGAATAGTCATCAATGATGAGTCACCATGCTATATTTGCAAAAGTGATTTTAGTTTAACAGATGATTACAATCTCTGATGGGTTTCCATATTTTTTCTTTATATTCAAAACAACTCTTAATTGAGTTTTATTTTGTTTTTAAAATATGACTTCAAAAGAATTAAAATAATTTTTCATAAGTTTTAATTCGACTCTTTCTTCAAATTGAAAATTCTAGCCCTAAGTGTTTGAGCTTAAAATGTAAGCATGCTAAATTTTATAATTTATTAATATTTTAAAATTTATTACTCAAACGTTTATAAAATGTTTTGTTTTTTGAAAAAAGAGATAAACTTCGAAATAATAATTTTTTCTTAATTCCAACTTAACTAAGTCTTTGATTTTTCTTTAGCAAGTTAATTGTTAATTAGCTTAGTCAGGATCTAATAAAACAATGAGAAAACGACTTATTACATACTTTACAGCCCTCACAACTGGTGACTCCGTAGTGATAACCTGAAGCTTTGTCTCCACATACTTTGCAGGGAACAAATGATTTGGTCGGTGTATTACTGTTGGAATCCGCCGCTGCAAAACTGTTGTGATGTGAATCTGTTCCGAATTATTAACAAATTAATGACAAATTTCCAATTTCGAGAGGGAGTGGGGAGAGAGTGAGTGAGTGAGAAGAGAGTGAGTGAGAGAGAGAGAGAGAGAGAGAGAGAGAGAGAGAGAGAGAGAGAGAGAGAGAGAGAGAG
>JAQIXI010000330.1:0-26242 GCA_034700165.1 Galumnidae sp. Gr-Ori-00277
AGAGAGAGAGAGAGAGAGAGAGAGAGAGAGAATTTTTAAAATGCATATTAAAAGTGATTTTCAACTCATTTGAAAATACCCGAAAACTTCAAATAATATTTAATAAATGGTTAATAAAAGTTAATTTATTTGTCGACGTTTCGAATATTTATATATTGAATATATTCTTTTAAAATTCATTCAATGAATTCTAAAAAAAATAAATGAGACACACATTTATTAGTTTAATAATTAAACAATAAATTAAACTCATTTTATTTAATTACAATAAATTATTCCATTAATTATATCAATTAAAAGAAATTAATTCATAAAATTTATGTCTTTTAAAAAAGTTAACTAAATTTAAAATTTTGCATTTATTTGCTGTCAGTCATTGAAATTTAATTACAATTTAATGGAGTCTTAAATAATGAGAAATCAGTCAATTTCGACATTTTTGATAATAAAATGCATAATAAAACTGTTTGAAAAATTAATTATTAAGTAAATGAGAAGTGACCAAGGTGGGGCGTAAGCTAAAATTTTATAAGGTATTAAAAGCCAAGTCCTCCAATCTAGAACAAGTAAGGTTAAAGACTATATTAAAGATTATAAGATAAAACTTTGAATGGAATAGAATAACATTTAATTTGAAATATCATTTCACTAATTAATCGAAAAATGAAGATTTCAAAATAATCCTGATCATTCAATATTATTGATTAATAATATAATAAAATTTAATGTGAAATTTACTTTAGATATTTTTAAAATATAATTATTAATATTATTAATAAATAATCATTAATTAAACACAACTTATAAAAAAAATTAGAAAAATTCAGAAGAAATTGAAATTTTTTTTATAAAATATAACTTCAATTATACGAAATAGAGTTCAAACTTTTGAACCTTTCTTTTAAGAGACCCCTACGGGAAGGGTCAGTAAAATCAGAGTAAGAAAAGGAGAGGGAATGATCTAATTAAGGGAAGGGATTCCCTTTCATAAAATCTACAGAAGAGAATGGAATGGAAAGGTTTGAAAAATAAAATTAAGGGAAGGGAAGGGAATGAAAAATGTTCAAAAGTTCGAACTTTAATACACAGAATACCAATTAATAATGGATTTTATTTATGAATCTATAATTTTTCGGTTATATACCAATTCTAACCAATATATTAAACTTCAAAGCATAACATTTAGCCATTAAATTGATTAAACTATAATATGATAAATAACCATGCTATTCACTTTGGGTTATACAACAGCTTAATATTGTGACCACTATTGGTTTGTGTAATCATTGGTTTAGTTTGGATACAGAAATAAACAAAGAAACTGATAAAACTGTTTCGGATAATAATTGATTTATGGTCAGTGAACTAACTCTAGGAAGAAAGAAAAATTTCAAAAAGAAACCCTTGGCCTCAAGAAACTTTTTAGAAAGTTTTACTATAAGAAATTCATTATATTATGTACAGAAATATTTCTTAAAGAATTTAATGGTCCACCCTTGGTCCATAGACTTAGAAATATTTCTCAATATTCAGAGAAATTTTCTCAGAAGTTTCTTTTCAACAAACCTTATTTACTCCCACTAAGTAAAATTCACAAGATTGAACTTTTAATAAAGTACTTAGGTTTTTTAAAAATCAAATTTCTCAAATGACTATCTTCTTGGCCAAAAAATTAGCAAAAGTTTCATTGAAAAGATTTAAATAAAGATTTTATACATATGAGAGTACCATAAAATTTGTTCCAGGGTCATTTAACATAAATTGTTTATCAAATATATAATTTACTTAATTCAATCCAAGTGAATATATATGGTTAACCAAGTACATCCATTGACCAATACAAATAAATCATGTAAATAAACTTTTATATTTGTGAGCAGAAGTAATAAACTAGCAAATACTTCAAATTTACTATTTGGTATAAAATGAATTTCTCTTAAATTAATTTTCATTGATATTAATATTCATTTATTGTTTTTAATTTTTTTGATTTAAAATATCTTAAGACTTAAAATGAAGTAAAACATAAAACAAATGTAAAAATAAATTCAATTTAAGAAATCAATAAAAACGGAGTTTAATTTCTAAGCAAAAATTGAAAATTGTTTAGAGATTTAAGGGTTTTGGCTCTTCACGAGGACTCTTCACTTTAGACCAATGCTTTTAATATATTTAATGTATTTTTTTGAAATTAACTTTCAGTTTAATCTTTTGAAAAGTTTATTTTGAGCGGTTGTTGGCCGGAGAGGTCTAATACTAGTGATTTCGTCCCACACTTTCATGAATTTATCAATCATTCATTCATTCATTTCAATAATTTATCAAAATCTCATTTTAAATATTTTTTTGGACTTTTGGTGAAGGACTGAATGACTGATTAAATTATTTTTTAATAAGTTTTGACATTTTGTTAAATTTAGTAAAAGTTTTCAATCAAATGATAAATAAGTCTAAATTCTTTTCTGAATTCTTATGCATTGAATAGTTATCAAAATTTAAGGCAAACTTAGAAACCAAATGAAGACTCAATTTTTAAACATTAATTTTAAAACTATTTAAGACAACAGAACAGAAAAGATATTATTTCGAAGATTTATTAGTATTCAGAGATTAATATTAAAAGTTTTCATCGAATCTTATTTTCAGATCAAATAAAGAGAAAAAAAATCTCCAATAAATTATTTTATAGAATAAAGTAATAAATTTTAGATTATTTGAAGTTTTGTCAACAGATATATAATCTAAAATATTTTTGCTTTTCTTACAACTCATAAATGATTTACGACTGATTGCTATTTATATCGATTGTTCTCAATATTGCTTTTTGAGAGAATTGTTGTCCAAATGACAAATATTTCACATTTTTTCATATTTTCTTATCATTTCTATTGATTCTCAAAAATTTTAATTCTTAGAGAAGTGAAAAATTCACGTATTATTAGTGAAAGTCCAAAGACTATCGCTATTCAGATATTAATCGAAGTCTATAATATAATACATGAAATGGTTTCAGATATTCTAAAAACATGTAATAAAAGAGAATTAAAGCTAATGTTTTTCATTTCCTTTCTAATTATATCACGAAATTGTGTTCATTAAAACAAAAATCTCAAATAATTAGTGATAAAAATGGGTTTCAATGACATCGAATTCAAATAAAATATAACGAAAGAGAAGATCCAATTAAATCACAAATTATATACAAAACTTAGCTGAAGGCAAACGAAGATGTGTTTGCTTTTTGCAAACCATAATATGTTTTTTGTACCATTCATTGAGGCAATGAATAAATTGCTATAATAGAAGAGCACAAACGCAAACATCATTTATTTCGCTATTTTTAATCTAATTTTATTTGGAAAAAGACTGAAATTATAAGCGTTAGAAAAAAATCAATAAATAAAAGAAAAAAAATTATAAACCAATTTTAATGTTTATTTTAATTATTGCTAGCTGAAAATACATTAATTTTACTTGCTCAATCTCAAATCTTAAAAACTAATTGAATCAGAATTATTAAAGTATGTGAGGTTTGCTTAAAATGTAATAAAACTGGTATTAAAGCATTTCATGGCTTCAATAAAATAATTTTATTAAAAGGAATTTTAAAAAATATTTAATATTTTGAGTTAAAATCGTATAAATCGCGAATCGATTTTTAAAAACCGATGAAATCAAAAATGGATTAAATTTTATTTTATATTTAAAACTGATTTAATGTATAATAAATGGCTTTTATTTTAAATGTTTTAATTTTATCAGTGAATGGTTTTGTGTGCATAACATTTAAATTTTCTGAAACTATTCATAATCACGTCGTCTGTATTTAGAGTCCGCCCAAAACAAGAAGAGATGAATAGAAGCTAAACTTTTTGTTAACTCTTTAAACAAACTTTGAAGGAATAATTTGTTGAAACCAAGAATATATATAATACCTAACAAACAATAGAGTAGAAAAGTCCGCCAAACGAGTGTTCATTAACTCAGAGCACATAAACTGTAAGAACTTATTTGTTCAGTGGGTCTGAAAACACAGGAATTGAAAATCAAAACTATAGCCAAAACTGACTTATTTTGAGATAAACTTTTATCAAAATATAGTTTTGTAAATATCACAGAAATATTGTCTAATAAATGTTTGGCAAAACTTTGGTGACATACCTGACAATAGGAACAGTTATGATTGCAGTAAAATTCTTTGTTGTCATACTTTTTGGTGGAACGACAGCACGAGTTAAACATATTCTTTCCTTAATTATGTTATTTATTATCACAAAATACAAAGTTATTCAAACGAATGACAAACAACTGTTAAATGAAAAAAAACATTAATCCGATAATAGTGTTGTGTTGACGCGTCTGCTCAGTGACCACTTCTATTGTAAAATAACAGCTGAATAGGTTAACAAAATAAATGGTGAATTACAGGTAGAGGCGCCTAAAGTGTCGGCCTTGGCTCAGACAACAGGCCTACCCTCAGTTCCATCGATAATCAATTCCAGAGAAGCAATGAGTCGCTGAAAGTGTATTCACTTTCTGGCAGTCAATACTCAAAACGATGTAATTCAAGAAAATCTAAGCCTTTAGTTAAGCCAATCGGTGTTCACTCAAAGGTATTTCCCGTCAAAATAATTCAGGTATTTTCCTATTCTCTAACATCCAATCTATTATCTCCTGCAGTGTCTGAAAAATAGCTGAACACAAAACTTTGTCAGAAGTCCTGTTTCTTTCCCTCTATCTCTTTAGCACATCATTGAATCTCAAAAATTTTAAGAATAAAAATAAAAGTCTTTTAAGTAAAGCAAAAAAGTTTGTGTCGATTACAAGACTCGAATAAAACAAATAATTTCTTGTTCTTCACGTTTTCAATGACAGACATATCAATGATAAACAAAATTCAAAAAAAAATTTCAAAAGATATTTTGTCACTCATTTATGAATGTAATTCTTTTAGTCCTACTCTAGTATTATATCAGCACAAAGTAGTTGTCAAAAGTGTTCAGTCATTTCACATAAGATTAGTTTCACATAAATAAACGAATTGCAAAATGAGAACAAACTTCAGAACAGTCTTTAATCCTTACTATTAAAGACGTTCACAACTTTTCCTTTTCTTAAAGTCTTATAATTTGTCGTCAATTAATAGATTAATTGATTAATTAAAACACTTTTAAGGATTCAAATAAATGTCAGTTAAATGAATTACTTTTTTGGACACTTATTTTCAGACACTTTTTGTTCGAAACATTCATTTATAACAAACTCTAAAAAGCAATGACTGACTGACTCTCGGATTATGAGTTAAGTTTCTTTACAGTTGAATCCAAGAGAAATATTCTGCGGTTCGCGTCCGTCAACTTTAACGTGAATTTGCGTTGAATTGTTTGAGAACTAACTGGAAGGCACTCCCACTTTGGAGAACCTAAAACCGAGAACTAATAAAAGCGGTGCCGGCTTTATGTTAAAGGCATTGGTATTCGCCTTAGAGTTATGAACCTGTTCTTAACATATATGCCATCAAGAGATGCAAACATTGGTAGAGTCGAAATATTGTCTCTCTCGACACGGGTTGGTATCAATAGTTTGCACGGAATGTCAGTTAATCACAAAATACTATTTTCAGTTAAATAAGTTTCGACAAAACAATGCCTTTAATTCACTTTTTGTCATATATTCAAAGCATTTCAATGAAATTCACTTTTTATTTAAATTCAAATATTATATTAAAATATAATATAATATCACATAAAATAAAGTTTTAAATTAAATCCTTTTGTTGTTGAAAAGAGACATTTGAGACGATTTTCACATTTTTCACAATACAATACAATATTCAATAAATTAAAATGAACTGACAGTTAGTGAGAGCACATTTTTACTAAAAATCATCGGATAGTAAATGATTAACTATATTAGAAACATGAGTTTTGTGAAATATCCTTGATAATTTTCACATACATAAAAAAGTAAATAAATGTGATTTTTTAAAATAAATATTGATTTTTAGATAAATCACTGATTTTTAGTTTCAGACAAATTAAGACTTCTCTTCATTAAACTCTTTTCATTTCAAAACTTTTATGAATATTAATATAAATAAATAATAAATTATCGTTTATTTGTCTCATTATTGTCATATTTACTTAAATATTATACTTATAATATTAAAGTGAACAAGTTTAATTAAGTAATGAAATCAAATTTTATCTCTAATTATTTATTTATTAATGAATTATTAAGAAATAAAAACTATTTTTTTAATCTCAAGGATAAAATACTTGGGATGGGTTTGACTCAAGTTATGATCAAAGAGTTAAAGGAAAATGAATGAAACCAGCAAAAATGTACAAGTACACTTTATTATTATTAATGTTAATGTTAAAAGATTTAACTTAAAACCATATGAAGGATATTTCAGACTTATTGAAACGAAATTCATTCATCAAATAATATATTTAGGATTAATGTTATAAATGTAGAGATTAATCATTAGTGGAACACAAATAATACAATAGAAATATAAATTTAAATATTATCCGAATAAAAATATATGAAAATATTGTCTAAAGAAGTAAACTCTTAGCGTAGAATATTTTCATTTGACATTAAGTAATGAATTTGTCCTAGCTCACTTCCTTCTAAGAAGACTCAAAAATATATTCTTTGACATTTCCTTAATAATAAAATTAAAGTTTTTTTTACCGTTGAGTAGTGATTACTAATTAAAATAAGTATTAATTATATAAAATGTTAAACAAATAAACAAAATTTTAGATTTAAAAAATTGTAATTTAATTTATTACTGAAATCATATCTCAACTAAATTTGGGAGTCTTTCCCTCTTTTGTATACTTCAGAAATGTCTTAAATGTCTTAAAGGCATTTAAATTAAGATAAAAGTAGTTGACTCTCGATATAAATCAATTCGTCTAAATATTTGACAAATATTAATGTTATTCGCATTTTATGACCAAAAATAGTTTTACAACAATTTTTAAAATTATCCTGGTTTCTTTCTCTTATGATTATCAAGCAAGATTAATTAAATTTAAAAATTAATAAAATTAGTATTTGAAGTTAAACTTGGTAAACATTAAAAGTTACCCTCCATTTTCAATTCATTAATAATTTGTGTTTTAAAATTGAATCAATGGAAACGTCGAGGGCTCACAACTACTCAAACAAACAAAAGTTAAATAATAAACAAAAAGAATAATTTGACGTAAGATTTCAGCCGAAATAATTAGATTTTGATGTTTGGAAGTCCCGACAATTTCTCTTTCATTGTTTGTATTACAACTTAAGATTTCTCGTAATAACAACTTTTTATTCTGTCATTTAATCTAAAAACTCTTTTACTAAAAGTGATAAAAATCTTTGAAATGAATTAAAGTTATTTAGAAGACATTCCTTTAAATTTATAAATGAATGGCATTTTGAACTGAGCCATGAACTAAATGGAATAAAATTCATATATAATAAGTGAGTTAAGATAAAACAAATATAAATGTTATGATAAAGTATTTTGTAATTTAAATTAACTTATTTTTAAAGCTTAAGTCATTTGAATTAATTAATGGAATCAATGATATCACTAATTCTCTAATTGTTATTAAAACCTGTTTATTGCAATTATTTCCTAATGACTGAGTTATTAAATCGACTAAAACTAAAGGATAAGTTAATCGAATATTTTTTAATTATTATTTTTGATAGTTTTAGGGGAAGGAAAGGGAGTAATGGGGGTGGACTCAAACATTTATCTTGTAATTATATCGAAATTTTTACTTTCGGTTAGTAATTGATTTGAATGAAACAACATTTTAGAAGGAAAACAAAGGGTTTAATCCCAATGTTTTTAAATAAATTAAATTTGTTTCGCATAAAACATATACAGTGTAAACGATAAATGCTTATACCCTTCTGAAAAGGGCACAGAATAGAAATTCAAAATATTAGAATGAAACTTAATCCTTTAGCTACTGCTATCTCATCGGTCGGTATAAGCACTTTTCGTTCATACTGTAACCAAGGTAGACTACTAATTTAATTTCAATTGAATTAAATTTTAACACAAGAATTGATTTGAATTTACTTTAAATTATTATTTTAATTATAAATTACTTAAAGTTTACTCAAACAATATATTTGAAGTTTATTTAAAATTAATTATTAGTGTAATAACTTAATAATTATTATATTAACTTATTACAAGATAAAAACTCTAAATGAAAATTAACAAAATGGCAAGGTGAAATTGATATCTAAGATTCTTAAGTTAAGGATAAACTTGAGAATATTTCTTCGATAATTTTAAGTAAATATAATATCTAATCAAATAAATTAAAAATTATAAATTTGTTTAAATTGGAGATGAGATAAATGGCCTCAACTAAGAAACGTGTATTAGATTGACATCATTTTCATTGAGGAAAATATTCAATAAATTTATATAAATTCATAAAAACTGAAATCTCCTCCAAATTTACATTTAAGTTAAAATTTTGTAATTATATGAATGATTTATAATAAATCTGTCAAATATAATGATTGTAATGACCTGAGATTGACCTGGACATTGTCATATTTTTGATCACATGTGCCATTCTTTTTTATTCCTCCCAAAGAACATCATTGTGTCCAATGAATGATTTATAACAAATGCTAAAATACTGTTTTAATTCAGATATTTTATGACCGAATGAGGAGTTAATGAACAGAAAATTCTCACTCAAATCGTTTCCTATTTTTCAATTCCTTTGCATTCAATTTATTCGGTCTTTCATTCAGTGCTAACAAATGATTGAGTGCTTGAGTCCAACTTTGGTCACATTAGCACCAAATGGTTTATCATTTATTTGTTCCGTTTATAACCACATTATTTATAACTTATCAAATAAGACAGTCTATGATGTCTTCCGTTTCAGACACTAATGTTGCGAATCGTATTCTGGGGAAAGACATCAATAATTGTCTGACAAATTATGGCCAAAACTATAATGAACTTAAAGGGAAATAAAAGTTTAGGCATTAATTGTAAGATAACATCATTTATATGACATTAAAAACAAATTTATATCATCAGAGAGTTAACTCGATGTGACTAAATGTAACTAAATGTCACTAAATGTGACTAGGCAAAATTGTTTTACTAATTTCAAAGATTTCCAGGAATTTGAAAATCACAAAAAATAACAAAACTTTTACGCTTTTTTTGCATTTATTACAGGATTTCAATTAAAAAAAGAAAAATATTAAATTCAGTGACCATTCATTTAACTAATAATAAGTTTTTATTTTAAATTTAATTTAGTTTTTAAACAGTAAAATGAAAATTATAAAAAAATATTGTATCTAATGATAACCAAGCTTACATTTTTTTTAGGAAACCTTTCGATTTAAAATTCATTAGTTTTACTTATTTTTCTTTTGAGAAAAAAATTAAACTAAACTTTCAATACTTCGATTAAATAGTTTTTTCAAAATTTCTTTGAATTTAAACTCTAATTCTTATTTACGGCGATATAAATGACATTTTATTATATTATATTTAAAACATTCGAATTTTAAAATAAATGAATCCCTAATTTATTAAAGTTCACTGAGTATTTTCTCGGTATTTTGTTAGTGTAAAACACTTGAGATAAGAAAAAAGTTAATTTTATGCAAAAAACTGATCATAAACTTGAAAACCTGTTATCAATAAAAAGTTTAAACTTTTATTTTTTATATTCGACACAATTAAGCAAATGAACAGTTGAAGGACATCATGTCTTTTATATCAGTGGATGTCATGGAAGACATTTAAAAATTGAAAGACATTAAAATATATTAGACTTAACTAATCGTTTGATTTATTTTAAATTCAAATATAAATTGGATTTTTTCTAACATTCCTTTGAACTCAACTCCAAAACTGAATCTTTAATTTAAAATTTTCAAAAAATTGGATTCAATCAAATCTCTTATATATAAATAAAATGACATCAAATATATTAGACTTTTCACAATAATTATTGTATTTGAATTGAGGTTCAAAAAACTTGAGGTTAAATAATGTCAAGGTACTTTTAAGGTAAATAATTGGATTCGCTTTTATTCAAATTATATTGAAAACTTCATTTCCTATTCAGTCCTATAATATTCATAAATCCGATGATAGAAATGCGATAAAAATCCATTAAAAAGAATTTAATTAATGAATTCATTAAAATATTGTAAATACATTTTGAAAACATATTTAAAAGTTTACTTAAACCATATAAAGTCATTAATATTTGTTCAGATTTAAAGCCATAAAAAATGGGTCGCATTTAATAAGAAATACATAATTAGTTATATTTCATGTGTTTATTCTATTTTACGGTTATTTGAGAAATGAATTTAATCAAACACTTATTCTTAACTTCTGTTTGTAAATGTATTTATATTTTTTTACATTAAATAATAGATTAGTTTTAAATGCATGAATTGTTAGACAATTGATTGCAATTCATTCGAAGGTCAGCCCATTGGTCACGAAATACACAATTGTTTTCAATGATTTTCATCAGTTAATAGATTTTCATAAAAGAATATTTATTTTAGTCTTTTTTATCTAAAAATTCAGTTTTTCTATAAATTCAATAAAAACAAAACTAAAAATCAAACTAAAGTTTAAATAATTTCCTTAAAAATTATTAGAAAAATATTGGACCCATTTTTTCGTTACCTTTAAATGGTTTTTGTGGTGAAAATCGCGATCAAACGTTTGCTTCGATTTCAAACTAAAGTAATCTTTTGGTGATAATTAGCGCTTCACTCAATTAGAGTGTTGGGAATATCCGGAACAACTAAATTCTCTTTTATTCTATTAAATGAATGCTTTAATGAATTGAAACATTTTTAGAGACCATAACATAGCTGTGACTTATTCTGACTTTTACTGGCAATGATTGCAAAGCGCAGTATCCCTTCAATCGATCGATTCTATGAACAAAATAAGTTATGAAATGCCAACTTTTGTCCACTAATATTATATATAGACTCTTTATAGACAACAATTTTGAGACAAGCTTGCTCAATTCAATCCTCAATTCTCTTTTCTTTGATTTAGAGTCAATCTCTCAGAAACATAAAGGAATCGATTTATAGATTAATACAATATTTCACATCAAATGAAATCTTCAATGAATATAAGTTTTACGATTGAAGTCATTTTTCAAATAATTTCAATTATAAGACATTTTTTTACTGAATTTACTTTTCGTTTGAGATTTTTATTTAAACTTTAAATAGAAACAAGCAAGGTGCTTTCAAGTTTAAACTAAATATTTTATTAAAAATAAATGAATTATTTATATAAAATTATAAAATGTTTAACCACTGAGAGAGTTGTGAAAGAAATTTATTGAAAATATTTGAGAAAATTATATTAAATGATATTTAATGAGAAGTAATAAAATGCTATTAAATAATTCAGGCGTTGGGCTTATCGTCAGTAACCGAGGCCGCATTATATTTATAACGACTACCATTTGAATCATATTCTCGATTAGCATGGTAAAATGCCAAACCAAAAAAGGCACAGCTTCCAAACAATAGTATAACACCGAAACAAAGCAAAAAAGGACCTAAAAATTATTCCATTAAATTATATTTTTAAACAAATAAATGGATGTCTGACCGATAAGTCGGGGAACACTGGCGCCTAAATATCGATTGTAATTCTCCTATAAAAAAGAGAACAATTAGTAATGAATCAGAAGATTATGAAAGAGATTTGGACGGACGTCATAATTCGGTGGAGTTATCTCTGTGTACGCGATTCCAGTGATGACGGCTCCGGCGATCATAAATATGAGGCCTATTATTAAAAGTTATTCGACTTAAAATCATTTTGAAAAGCATTAAATGTTTTGGTTTAACCTAAAATTCCGACCCCCGCTGAACACCATCCGACTGACGCCAAATTACCCACTTTTGAATAGTAAGACATCACAACAATTGTCTTAAATTGAAATCAATTCAAAATTTAAATAATTTCTTCGAGTAAAAGACAAACAAATATATAATTAAATGAATAACTGTTAGCCAACACCCAAAAGCAAACCCAAAATCACAATACGTTTTGTTATCAAAAAATTTACTTAAATATAATATAAAAGTCTATAAGTTCTTAACGATAAATAAGTGGTTAATCATAAAACTATGCGATAGTCGTTAAGTGAATGGACTTCCGATTACAGCAAAACTGTTAAAACAAAACAATTTTTCGATTATTTCTATAGAAATGCAAATATTATTAATATTACGAATTTTCGCTGAAATTAATCCAAATTCAAAGATAACGGAAAAAGACACCAAAATTAAAATTAATTTTAATTTTATTGATTAAATTCGACTTAAAATTAATTTATTTGAAAACAGTAATTGTCAGTCAATTTAATTGTCAGTCAATATTCGTATTTTTGTAAACTAATATTTAATAATAAATATAATAACAATTTTGATTATAAATCGCAATTAATTTCTAACATAATTGAAATGTATTTCAGAATTAAAATAATTAAAAGTTAGTTATTGTTAAGGCTTTTGACCAAAAAACAGTTCAGATTCGATCCGAATTAAAGCGAAAAATCTCAACTTTGAAATTTGTTTCTCACAAAAAATTATGAAATTTATATATCAATTGTGAGTTGTGCTCAAAGGACACAGATTTAAGTTCTCATTCATATAATGGTTAATTAAATTAATAGTATATATAATCTTAAATAAACTGAAACACAAGAAATCATATAATTTGTTCGTAAACTTAGAAAAATAAAATAAAAATAGTTAACAACAAATGCATTAACAGTTAATAAATTTAACATTAAATGTGAAATAAAACATTTTTTGTTAATTTTCCTCAAATGATTGCATAGCTTTAAATTTAATAGATTTTAATGATTTCAAAATAAATCGCAAAAAAAATATAAAAACTTTCGGCTCATATTGTCATCACTTCTTTGAGATAAATTTAAATACAATTCCATTACATTAATTATTAATTGAGACCAAATCTTTTGAAATCAATAATAATTTATCAATAATTATATTGAAATCACTAAATATAAGGCCTATTCACTCCTCGACTAGATTTGTCTGTTTTTTAATCACAAACGGAAACCTAAAAGTATTGACTAATAAATAAACGATAGTCTGAAGTTTAATTCGTCTCAAAGACTACCAGAGTTTCTCAAACTCAGTGCCTTCAAAGCCCTTATCTCTTGATTGCCAATACTTTTCGCCATATTTATAAGTCTCTTCGCCATCGGATGTAATCTCTTTTCTGAAAAAAATAAAAACATAAAATTAATTTTAAAAAAATATAATCATATTTAGTCAATACCTAAACCAAAGAGGATTGGGGTCGGACTGCCCCCTCTGTTCCCGCATTTTTCGACGTTCTCTCTGTTGTTGTTCTAATTGTAATTTAACAGATTCTGCGGTCGCAATATTTCCCTCTTCGAGTAATCTTTGGTCGGGTCTGAATCTTGTGTCAGTGGGCGGCAACTCTTTTCTTAACTCTTGTGTCAGTTCATTGAGTTCTATAGCGTAACGACTAAAACCATAGTATTTTTCATAGCCTTCAGGCATAGCTCCGGGTCTCCAAATACATTTAGCATTTTGAGCACTTCCATAATGAAATGATTCGTTCCATTTTCCGAACAACCGCTCCATTATATCTCCTTTTGAATTAAGGAGTACTCCATTGACTTCATGTTTCTTATTAGACCAATAGCTGGCCTTTTCGAAAGTTAATTTACACGTCAGCTCTCCATCAGTTATTGTGAGCTCTCCATATGCATCTACCCAACGCTGACCCTTAAATAAATTGTGGACACAAGTCGTCACTTTATTGTAGCGGTAGTGAGCGTTTAAAGCGGGAAATAACAAGTGAACGGTTCCAAAAGGTATTATTTCCATGGATTTTCCCCAAAATTTTGTTTTGATTCGCATATCTTTTGAAAATTAATGTTAATTAAAAAAATTAAAAAAAAAAGAACTTACCTTGCCAAAAAACGAAATTATCGGATTCAGCAAAACATGCAGAGATGGGCGGGTGATGACTCACTTGTTCTGATATAAACCTAAAGCCTTTATCTTCCCGAACACATTCATAAGTTTCACAAAGTAAAGGATTAAATGGTTTATGTCCGGCCCTATAATAAGCAGAACTATATGAAGAGACGGCAAACGCTGCGATATATAGCATCCGTTGGCGATTATCTTCAATATTTGAGGCTTTGTCTAACAGTTCGCTATATTCAAGTTCTTCGCAAAGACGTTGTAAAACATTGAGCGGTTCATTGATAGTGACGGGCATTGATATTTTTGACAAATCCTTTCCTATGTTTTTACACAAAAGACTCCAAAGACTGACATCACCTAAAAGTTGAATAAAATTAACATTAAATTTGTTAATTTTTGATCGAAATTAATACCAGAATCGGGCTGTTGTGCGGGTAATTGAGACCGTCTTCCAGTAGGGTTGGCCACTATTGAAACATTTTCTAAAGACTTTTTAGAAGTTCGATATTCAGTCCCGTCGTCACTCAAATCTGTTACAACACTCTCTTCGTCTTCATCTTCTGTTGAAGTGGTATCAGCTGAGAGGTTCTCTTCTGCGTCGAAATACTCTGATATACTCAATACTGAAGTACTGTCTCGAGAGACAGATTGAGCTAAAGGTTGATGAATAACAGTCTGTTCATCAATATCTTCTTCTCCAATACTCGTCGCTCGGGTTATTTTTAAGCCTTCAGGAGATATCACTGGAGATATTTGAGTGATATTCGATGTTTCGTGAATTTGTCGCAATTTTTCTCGAAGTTCTTTGTTTTGTTTGAGCGCTAAATATAATTGATTTCAGTTAATATTAATGAATAAAATATGAATTAAACTGACTTTCAGACAGGGATTGTCTCATAGAGTAAATCAAATCGAAATCATCGTTGCATTGCTTTAAACCAACTTTTTTAGAATTTTCATTTTGAACGGAACGAAAAAGTGCTCGAAAACTACTATTAACTAAATTGAAAGAAAAAATTATTATCATTAAAATGAGTGCTTATATAAGAAGTGAAACCTTCATTCGCTAAATTCACGAAATCGATGACAGCTTTTGTTGTTTTAAGATGTTCTTCACCGACAGAATGCGGGTTAAAATCGGTTTCGGCCTCATTACATGACTTAGTCATCCAACTGTCGGTCGAATTGTTCACCTGAAGTGAAGGTTCATTCAGCGCCGGATGCGATGAACTCAAGTGATGTCCTATGGGTAAAGGATGCAAATTTGCTAGATTTTTATCGATGATCCCATCGTTGTTGTGGACAATAATATCGCTCTTTTCGTTCGGTTTTTTATTTTTATCATTCGTTGAAATTTGTTTTTTACGTCTCAAAAGGAAACGACGTCTGTGTTTCTTAAGACTCACTGTTTCTGAATCGGGCAAAACATCAGATTTTGAGTCGATTTGCATTTCAATCAACTTTAATAAAGAGCTCAGTTTTACGAGTTTTAACTGTAAATCATTTAATTCTTTATTAGTATTGAGCGCTTCATTATTAGAGTCCAAAATCCAAGCGACGACTTTTGAATTTATCTCATAATTAGGAGTCGAATGTCCGCCAATGAGTGCCGAACGAATTGGAGTCGAAACTGCATTAATTCGGTTCCCATAAGAAATTTCGTGCTGACGAAAGAGTCGGTGATGTTTCAAAAATGAAACCCAATTAGTAAACATTACTCTATTCTTAACCTTCAAGTGATAAATAAACTCTTCGGCGTCGATATCGATTCGTTTCGAACTTTTTTTAGTCGAAATGACAGACAGCCCGACATCAACTGATCCATGAATTTTTCCTTTCATCATATCGTTGGGACTCTTCGAATAAGAAAGAATCCCATTTTCCAAATGAAAGTATCGTTTGTGCCAACCCTTGAGCGGCCATTTCCTTCTTTTAAGAATATATCCATCATAAGTCATGGGTTTCTCCTCACACTTCTGTCCATCTTTAAGGCCTTCTAATATTTCCCACTCATTAGAGCTCTTATGTGATGTCTTCTGTGAGGAACGAATGGATTTTTCTGATTCAGAATAATCTAATCTAACGGTCGATGCATTGCTATCAACTGAAACTACATTCGGTTCCGTTATTATAGGAAGAGATAACTGTGTCTTTCTTTCGTTTTCTTGTGAATGAGTGCTAACACTCTGTTCCTAACAATCGATAAATAAATTAATGTTTTAATTTAAAAAACGTCTCAATACTCACCGAATCAGAAGTTTGGAGTGAATGTACTTCAGATGATTGTGGCGTCAATTCAGAGACAATTAAATTACAGTCATTGAGGGCGTGAGTGGTGTGAGTGGTCTGAGAGACGGCGGATGACATCATTGCCTTTTGATTGTTTTGTGCCAATACTTAGCCTTTTATTAATTTTTATTTGCAATACATTTGTATTCATTAGTATTCATATCAACGGAAATAATCTTATCTTTGGATTATTATAATTAATAACACAATTCAGACAAACTCTGAAATAAAAAGAGTTGACATTTAATTAAATAATTGAAATAATTTGTAAAATTAATGACAAAATTCATGACTCACTTTGACTTTCAATTTGACTCATTTTGAATAAATAGTGAATTATTTGTTTATTATTTATTTATTGTATCGAAAGACTCGTCGATTGTTTTGTTTTGACAACAAATCAAATATAAAATCGATTCAAAACTCAAATTTATTGAAAATATGTCGAAATACTAAAAATAATTGTGATTTTGAGCACAATTTTTCACAATAAAAATAATAATTAATTTTACAAATAATTTAAATAAAATATTATTTACAAAATTAATTGACACTCAATTGAAATATTATTCGTTAAAATAAATTATTGTTTTTAATGTTTATATATTTTGATGAAAACATCAATAAAAGTGTAATTAAATGATTAAAACAATGAAAAGTCAAATGAATGGATGAATGATAAGAGAATTTTGATATTTAAAACTGAAATCACTTTTGACTGAATGCGTAAATAATGCAATACTTTTGTATAAATCTGTGCCTCAAAAGAGCGACAGTTTTCTAATGCTTTTATTGCACAATAAGTGCAATAAGTGTTACACTACTACTGACTACTGACTCACTCACTATCCCTAACACTGACTATCGCTCCGTCTTTTGTAAATCACACAACTTTTTATTCAATAGTCCAACACTTCTATTAAAAGAACAAAATTAGGGCATAAAGTGATCTTAAAGTGGTCTCAAAGTGGTCTTAAAGTGGTCTGAATCTAATCCGACGCTATTCTTCCAGATTTAAAACAAAACTTACCTTTCACTAAAAATATATTATTTGTTGAAAATAACTTTTATTTAATTTCCTTATGATATGAATGCAATAATCAAACCATTGATATACAAAAAAAATTATTAAAAAACACTTTTATTTTAACGAATATATACCGAATATATTCCAATAGAGTCTATTGAATAGAGAGTTAATATGTAATATAATATTTATTATATTTTTACAAATTTTATGCTAAAATTCCTGTTTTTTTAATTTGGAGAAAATTTTGTTGAAAATCAGGAAAGTTTTAGTCTTAAAGTTAATTATAGTATTTGTTTTAGTCATAGAAATTAGTATTTAAAAAAATAGTTTACTTAAACTTAACTATAGTTTATTTTACACTTCATTTGCAGACATTCTTATTGTGGTTTTGACTATTTTAGACATTTTAGTCATTTTTAAAAATATCTCAAAAAACTAAAAAATATTTAATTAAATAAAATGTTTAGTTTTTTGTTTCTGAAAATTTTCCTCATATTTTGCTAAATTACGTTCATTTGGGACAAGTGTTAATTTATTATTATTATTATTATTAGTTAATTAATGACTCATTAATAATTACTAATATATATTATATAAAGTATTACCTTCAGGTGTGCAAATAGATGTACATGCTGATTTTGACAGAATACTGTAACAGATATCGCACTGAATTCAAAATGAATTTGTCATCGAACAGCTTTAATAATAATGCTGGTTAAGATTTTAGTTCCATTTGTTTAAAACATGTACCATGGTACATGTATATATTCACCGATTTATTACCACTTAATCGATAATAATTGTATTCAAATAAATGTCAAATAAATGCTTAGTTTTCAAAATGTGTTTCAATAATGAAATTCAAACAAAAATTAATGAAAACATTTGTTTCACAATTTGTAAAAATATTTTATTTATTTTGTTTTCATATTTAAGTAATGCATAAACATTTACATCTCATTATTTTTGGCTAATATACCTGATAATTTTAAATTTTTGTATGAATAAATTTCATAATAGTTTAAATATAATTTAAATTGATCAAGTAATAAAAGTTTTAAAGAAAATGTAAAAAGAATTTGTTGTCATTATTTTGGCAAATGTTTGTATGAGTTATAGTAAATGTGTTGAATAAATGAGTGAAATATTAAAATCTTATTTAAATATTTGTGGTAAAGATATTCAGTTTTTAAATAAATTAATGATTTCTTAAAAATTACTTTAAATCAGTGATGGAAAAAGTAGAAGCAAAATAGGCAAAATACCCCACTGGGGCTTTAAAAGCTTAACATTAACATCTATGGACAAGTCCTAGGGCTGTCGAGATTTTTAGCCCTGAGAGGTATCCTTAGAAATCGAGCTCTTTCGCCATTCCTACTTTAAACCCAACGATTTTGTCTTATATTTACAATCATTTCTTTTCTAAACTATTTATTTAAACAATTAGTTTATTACAAAATTTATTTAATGAAAGTGAAACCAAATTTAATGTAATTAAATGCAAAATATTAGCAAATATTAGCTATAATTAAAGCATCACTTTTTAGAGATTCATAATTAAATCACTAAAATATTGAAGATGTGATCACTTTTTTAATCTAATCGTAAATTTTGTTTTATATATAGAATTCAATATTAAACCACAATTTATTCTAAAGTCATAAATATTTATTAATATTACTTTTATTAATCAATAGTTAATTTATTCTAACATTCAATGTTTTCTATTCAATTCTATTTCATTTCATATTTTATATAAAAAGATAAACACATTTACTTTTTTATTGAATTTTATCAGATTTACATAACTCTAATATTATATTAAAATCTTCTTTTATAGAAAAGATTTTAATATTATTTATTGGACACTAATTTTATATATTTAATAAATTTAGACATAATTTTAATTCGTTAGGTCTTAAGTATAAGATATTAATTATATGAGTTTATATACAAATCATTTTAAAGCAAATGTTTTGAAATTCTTTAAAATTTTGATCTGAATTTGAGATAATTTCTTATTCTATAGTTTAAAATATCGAATGTTTGATGAGATTTAAGACTTCATTTGAATCACAATAGAAATGAAGGATTTTATTCAACATATTCTTCTTCTAATGGATGGTCAGGAGTTAACTCTTCCTCATCTTCTAATATTCCAACTGAATTGTTTGAAGGAAAGCACAGCACAGAACAACCACAACAAAACATTCCAACAAAAATGACAATAAGTCCACATGAAATAACTAATACGAGAACCAGCCATAGGTCTCTATTGGGCTGATCCAAAGATATTGACACAAGTATTCCAACCCCAGCGGCCGATAAGAGTATACCAAAAATGATGGCTAAACCACTCGAACACAAACAAGCGCTCGATTTTCTCATATTTTAAAAAAATGCAAGTTTGTATTTTCATAAATATTTTACTAAAATTTAATACAACGAATAACTAAAATATTTAACGACTTGAGGTAATGGCAATCCGTTTGTGTTAGGGTTTAACTAATATAAATATTCTTCTTAAGTAATATTTCATAGAAAGCTTCTAAGCAAAATTTCTTGTTTTATGAACTATAAACTTGCAAGTTGAAATAAGTTTATTTAATTTCCACAATTTTAAAATTTACTGTTCTAAAGAAACAAGGACATTAACACAGTATTAAGACAACAATAATTTATATACAAATTTATTAATTTGATTATTAGACAATGAATTTAAAATTTGAAGAATGGTCAAGTAAAAAGAAGTCCATATATTCTTTATGCTATTTTTATGTTTTAGAGAGACTCACATTTTAAGTATTTTATTTTTTTATAATATTTAAATTATTTTCAAAATATATTTTCTCTCAAATTGTTCTTAAAAAGAGACAGAATATAATAGAATTATCGGAAACTTTCTATGAAATTTTCATCACAACTTTCTTTAGATTAAGTCAAAGACTCATTTGTATTAAATGTAATAAATGTTTTACCAGAGATGGCTATAGAAAGACAACTAAAAATGACCCGAAACTTAAGGGAAAAAAGTCAAAACCTATCATTTGTTTTTAAATATTATCTAGAATAATTTATTTTACAAACATTCAAAAATATTTTTTGGTCAATCATTTTCAACAAATTCAACAACATTTGAACCAAAAAATTATTAAATAAGAAAATAAACTGAAATCATAACTCAAAACTGAAATCAAAGTATATATTTTTACAAAATATAATAAACGATTTGTAAAAAAATGATATAAAATGTTTTCATTACATATTAAAATCTTTTTTACTTTAATTTTAAAAATTTAAAAAAGGGTTATTCAAAATTGAAAAAAAATTACCTTAACACAATTGATTCGATTGAGTCAAAAAGTTAAGTCATCCCTGATTCTATACATAAGAATTAGAAAAAAAATGTTTTTTCAATTTGTAGGAACAGTTACTAAGCGACAGATCAATTCTTAAATCATAATATATTAAATAACAAATCGAAACATGTGTTGACTCGTGATTTAGGCAACAAAAATGATTTTTTTTCTTTTGATTAATTATCCCTCAAATTCTTACTACAGATATGTTTTGTTTTGAACTATAATTTAGAAAATAATACGAAACTTATTTTTATGAAAAAAAGAATATTTTCGATACAAAATTGGAGTCAAAATTCTACTAATTTTATGATTATTTTTCTAAAAACTTTTCATATTTAGATAATTAGATAAATAAATATAAGTTTTGAATAAAATAATAATTAATTCAAGTGTTTATAAATAAAAATTCAGTCAATTTAAGTGATGGATAAATATTTTTAGAATAAATTCTTGGAATTCTTCGAATAAATTTTTAAAACCAAAATAGAAGTCATAATAATTATAACAGAAATTCATTTTGCATTCAATTATAAACAAAGGACTCAATCTTTAGTTTTTAGCTGAAAATGTGTTGAAAATAATTATAATTAATGTCATAATTAAAAAATATATAAAATTTATTCAACATTTTTGCAAAATTTAAAACATATAACATAATTTAGATCTATTTATTGAACAAATAAATGGCACAAAAAGTCATTTAAGTTATTATTAAAATTATTTATAAATATATTATTTATTATATTTAGAATATAATATCAAATTTGAAATTTCTTTTGAGTTTTAATATATTTGCGGTCAGTTCTCGAGTCCTTTTGAAACATTCATATATTGATTGGAATTTGATTTATTCTATGAGTTTTTACAAATCTCTTTTTGAGTCTGTTTTGATGAAAAAGTGTATTTCCCCAAAAGTGATTGTCTGGTCCTTTTCCGCAGTGATAAAACCATTTCCATTTCTGGGTCTTTTCGTCGTAATACCAATAGATATTTCCGGTGAGTGCACCCAATGTTAACAAAACAATTGTCATTAACATCGATAACCAAAGAAAGTTTCTGATAAGTGGAGAGTATTGGTTAGGGATGACCCAAATCGGTATCAGAAGGAAAGGCGTTATTGTGACTAATGATCAGAAAAATGTTTAATCATTTATTCTATAAAATTATAGTTTGTTTTGATAGCAATTGATTAAAAGAAAAGAAAAAAATCGATCCATTTCTCGATATTGAGAACAATCGGGTGTTTCATGACTTCCATATATTTTAATGATTATTGTCTTTCGAGAAAACATTCATTAATTTATTCTAAAGTCATTTATTTAATAATTTTGAAATGATTTGCGAAATGCATTCTTAAACTTTGATTTAATTTCAAAACATTTAAATTAATGAATAAACAGTTATTAATATTAAGTTATTATATATTATCAGAAAATCTGAGAGAAAATCATTTCTCAATAAAAGCGATAATTTTAAGGTTTTTTTCAATTCAAAAGCACTATTTATTATCAAGGTAAAACTAGAATATAAATTATTTAAGGATTGATTGATAATAAATAGTTGAATTTGAGGCTTTCGTCCTCATTATTTAATTAGTATTCAATTCTATAAAATAATTATTTATTATTTCTTTATTTTGAAAAAATTAATTTCATTTCAAACAAATTAATGTAAAATATTTATATATTTTGAGAATTAATTTTTTTGCGATTTATTAGATTAAAAGTCGTGAATTGTTTCTTAAATTATTCTTTATTTAACGCAAGAAAACCTGGTTTCTAACTAGTGGATTTTTCATTTAAATTTTGGAAAAATGTTTATTGTGTTTTCAGGGCTAACCTGTGTTTGTCTAACTCTGATTATGAGGTATTTTTTAATTAATTAATTTTTGAGATATAATTAAATGATTTTGAATTTGTTTTGGGATGAAAATGAAAACAAACCTAAAAAGAGAGCGAATATAATTGTTATCAACGAAATGGTTTCACATTTGCGTTGCGATTCATATCGTTTGAGTTCCTGTTCTGCCGAAAGCGTCACCGAATTGACAGACCGTTTATAATTAGTACTGAAAATAGTAGAGAAAACATTGTTTATTATATCAGAAATAATACAACAAAAGAAACGTTAAGTTTTCAAAATTATTACAATTCATAGAAGAAATTTTTGTTCTCTGAGATTCATTAATTAGTGATTTCCGTCGAGGGATATAACTCAACAAAAGTCATATATATTTCAAGGATACTCTTTTGCAACTAATTTTCTAAACTTTCATATATCTGATGAAAGTCTCATTTTTGGGACATTTTTTTCAAAACAAAAAAATTGTAAAATTTTTAAACCAAAACATATATCAATTTTCCGATTATATAATTATTATTATTATTATTATTGATATCCTTTTTATTGTTTTCAAAACTAATTAATAATTGACTCAGAATTTTAATATAAATTTTTTAATGAAGACTTTTGTTGAATCGATTTAAATGTTTGAATGTTTGTCAGAGCGTTTCCTTTCCTTCAAATTTAATTCACTTTTAAAAACTTTAATTCAATATTTTTTAATCGCTTCGAATAAATTATGTAATTTTCACTTTAATTAATGAATAAATTAAATCATGAATTAATGGATGTTAAGTGGGAGGCAGTAATCGAGACAAATATTATGAAAAATATGTGAATAGAGTTTTTTTTTTTTGGTTATCTAAAACTTTTGACTTTTGTCTTTTCTCATAATAGACTTATACTCAGACAGTCTATTCCCGACAAATATTAGATTTTCTCAAAAAAAGAATAGAATTGAGAACTATTTAAACATTAAATTAGAAGACATTAGAAATAATTTCATCGAAAACATCGATAAACTCAATGATAAAGTTTTTAGAGGCCGTCAAACACTAAATAAGACATCAATTCATAATAATAGGAATTTCCTTAAAAAAAGTCAAATAATGTTTATTTCGAATTTTAAAAACTCATTTCTCTTCAGATTTTTAAGTTTTCCTTTTTTTTAAAAAATTATAGTTATAATTATAGATTATAACTTATAAATAATAAATTTTAATTAAAATATTATTTTCAAAATGTTATTTGTAATAAAATATAGAATTTTTAAATTTGATAATTGAAATAATCATGTTTGATTTAGAAGAGATCGTTGTATTACTAGGTCTTTAGAACTAGGAATTTAGTGGGAATATTTTTACTATTATACACAAATTTAGATAATTTTGACGCCTTTTAACACTTTATGTTTGGGGTTAAGAATGTGGGACCAAATTATTTTTGATTTGTCCTCAATTTGAATATTTACAATAGTTATCGAGACCTTTCATTTTTATATAATTCTGATATTAGTTACTCTGAGTCACAGCGATGGGTTGTCTGTCGTTAAAATTTTTGATGATTTTTAATGAAATTAGTGGACATTTATATTGTTTGCTAATAATGTTTCCCTTTTTATATATTAAATAACTTTCTTTGCTTTCAAACTATATTTGATTTTAGTTTTAATTTTGTTCTCAAATAAACAAACAAATAGTTTGACTTACTTTTAGTTAACAAATATTTAAAGAATCATTGGTTTAAAATACCTTGAGTAGTACCTTGGTTAGCTACTTAGCAAAACAATAGAAAATGAAATGATTTATTTGAGTTAAACTTTTTTTTATCGAATCTCATTTCTTAAATTAGTAACTTTCTAATTGACTAAGAGTACCTTGATGAATTAAGGACAGGTTAAGTAAAATTTATTTGTCATTACAAAACAATCTCTTACTTAATATAATGATAAGGAACTAGGTCATTTGTAAGATCAACTTCTGATGGATTGTAACTGCATTTCCCCTGAATTATATCAATAGTTGTCTGTAATTATATCTTAAATTCATCGAATCTCTTAAATCTCGATTCTGATTATTTTGAGTTAACAAGATCAAAATCAATTAACTATGGCCTCGAATAAATTGGGTCAATTAATTTATACATTTTATTTAGTCTTTGATTTTTGTTTTTTGAGGAAAAAATTTTCTAAAAAATAAGAAAATAACTGAAACTTAAATACGACATCATTTGGAAATCGAGATTCAATATATAAATTATGAATATATTCCTCGACATTATATTCAGGCCAACAATAATTTGGTTTCACTTATAGTCCGTTACAATCATTAAAGAATTTAAAACAAAGAGTCTAAAGGCTTAACAATTTGTTAATAATTTTTTATATATTAAGAATCTATTGCTAACGATTTCAGTGTTTGTTTTTCATCAGATATTTATCAAAAGTGGAGTAATTTAATAGAAAATATAGATATCAATAATTTTCACGAATTTATTCAAACAATAAACTAATGTTTGTTTTATAAACGACTAAAGAATTGCTTTAAAAGTTTGTTTTAACGATAAAACTATTAGTTTATATAATATATGAAACTTATGGCAATAAAATAAAGTATAAATGAACTCAATTTCAAAAGTAATTTAAAGTAGAGATAAGTTTGAGATTAAAATAAAATTTGAAAGATTTGATGAAAAGTATTACCCTTTTTGTTCCATTTGGTGGTCAATTCCCACAGATTTCCACTCTATTTCTTGTTTATTCTGATTCTCTGAAACGTCTTTTTCGGGAACTTTATTTGGTTTTCCTTCCAAACGGTTGAAGTCATCTCTACTTTTGTATTGAACCGGTTTTTTGACAAAAAAGAAGTTTCTTTGAATACCAGTGTAAGCACTTCGACGAGACGTTTGCAAATCGATTTCACTGAACATATTTATTGATTGCCGACAATTCGGGCCAAAACGAGTGCACAAAACGCATCGAAATTCATTTTACGAAATGGTTACACAAGAAAAAGACCCCTCACTTGTTGTCAAAGTGAAGCCTCTCTTTCCTCAAAACCTGTTTTCAGAAAAGAAAAAAAGTTTAAGAAATAAGTTTATCCCTATTTTTTAGTCAACGCAATGCTATTTTCGTGACGTTTATTATAACATAAATAACGTCAAAATAAAATTAAACTGATTTAGAATCATCTAGCTATATATAATACATTCTAGCTACATTCTAACTACATTCTAACCACATTCTATTTAACTAATTTACTTCAATCATTAAAGTTTAATAAATTAAATTTTAGTCAATCAATGTTTTAGTTTCAATAATTTAGTTGAATCTAAAATTTTATCTAGAATCTAGATTCTAGATCATTTTTTAAAGTTATCGATTCGATTAAATTTTTGCTAATACTTTGAAATAACTTTTATTCATAAACTCATTGGAGAACATAAAAGAGACAAAAAAGACTATATATAGTATTAAAATATCTTTTATAACAAAATATTTTATAAATTAAGTAATAATTTGTTTCTAATAAAAATTTAATCAATAAATTAAAACAATAATCTTTTAAATACTAAGAAGCACGGCCTGAATACCAAGAAACTCATATCAAAATGAGCTTGGTATCATTTTAAAGCTAATTTCAAGTAGATTTAATAATTAAAATTT
>JAQIXI010000331.1:0-26181 GCA_034700165.1 Galumnidae sp. Gr-Ori-00277
TAAAATTGTACCTTGTTTAATTTGTCCCTTTGTTTAATTTTGTATTTTAACTAAAATTTAGTTGACTTATGGAAGCAAACGATTAGAAAATTAATTATTTGAATGTTTTGTTAAGTTTTGTTAAAAAATAGATTTATTGTATTAATTGTTATTCGAGTCGGCATCAGAACAATCAACAAATAATTAGCGAATATTTTAGTTACCTCTCACTCACTCTTATTTTCATTATTGGAAAACGTCATTAGACACGGACTGATATTTTGTGGTTTAATTTCATAAGCATTGGCGTCAAATGGCTCTCATATGAAACCGACTAAAATGTACTTAATGTGGATCCGTTCTAAGCATTAGTATAATAGCAGTAGATTTTGTAGAATATGGGAGAGGTATGTGAGGGACAGTGTCTGATAGAGAGATGTGAAAGTGATGTAACCCGTAATGCATGTGCGGCACTCAAACCTATCATTAAGCGCTCGCGAAACTGCCATAATCGAGAGCACATTTTTACCCCTGGGTCTTCTAAGTATTGGTTTCGGCAGTGGTGCATACATTCGGTATGTAGTGGTGGAAGGGCTCACTTAAAATAGATCACACAATATGACACTTAATGTTTAAACTTAATGCAAGCGCTCAAAGCTTTTTGAGTGAAAAATTTACCTTTTTCTACCTAATGCTCACATTTTGGCGGCACTACCTAATGTTCTGTACACTGTATAAGTAATGAAATTGTGTTTAATGTGGTTTAGATCAAACCGAGCGTTAATTTTGAACATACATTTGCAAAATATAGAGTCATTTTATTGAATTTAATATTAATATTGTTGTTAATGCAGTTGAGTTCGACAAACAGTCACAACACTCAGAGTCAACAAACGACAAACAATTCCAGTCAAAGTGGCATCACTTCGACCACATATAGGAATAATGAAGTCAGAACTGTAATGCTCTACGGAATACCAATTATTGCATTAGTTATGGACTCTCAGGAAAGGCTCTGTTTGGCGCAGATATCAAATACCCTATTGAAGAGCTTTAGCTATAATGAAATCCATAACAGGTAAACAATTTATCATGATACTTCTATTACTATCAATACTTTTTATGATTATATTGTTTATCTATGCCCTGAGTTGAGAACACATACACAGAGAAAGAGAAAAAAATGTCTTCAAACAAGTTTTAGTCACAACTTCTATAGTGTTGATTCAAATGATTGAAAACCATTAACTCATTGAGCGCTCGTGTCGTTTGTCTTAGAGTTAGACAAAGACTGAGTGTCACTAATCAGATATAAATTTGAAAAACTTAATTAAAAATGTTTTTCGTTTTTGTCTGATTAAGGAATAAATTAATTGAATTTCTCATAATTAAACCATTAATTCATTCAAATTCTTTGCATATTTTCAAATTCATTGCACCAAAAGATTACTATAATTAAATCAGATGTAGAGCTCAGAATAAACAAATGACTTAACGATATTATATTCTTACTTAAGATTCTAAAACTTTAAGTAAATGTTTTTTAATCAATCGATTAAAACTAATTTTCTTATAGAATATCGACTTTTTTAGAGACAAGTCTTTAGAGAATAGACTCAAAGTATATATACTTACAATTATTTAATTCAATTAATTTAAATAAAAAATTAATTTAATAAATAAACAAATATTAAAAGATTACTCTCCGGACACATTGGAATCGTCTTAAAACTTCTCTTAAAAGTAATGTTTTAATATTATTGAGTTATAAAGTTTTAGTAAAAAAGTTTATATAAAGGCTTTAATTGATTGTTGACATCAAAGGAGAAGTTTTTTTTATAGAATACAATTTCCTATTAAAACATAAATGAATTTCAAAATCTTAAAAAAAGAACTAAACTTTAGTTATTAAATGTCTTTATTTGGGAAATGAATATAAGATTAAAAGCAGGAATAGTGAAAAAACCGACTCTTAGGGAGTGCTAGGGTTGGGTATTTTGGGTAAACCTCGATAGACCTAGTGCTTGTCCATAGATGTAATATTAATTCTAGGGTAGGTTTTTTGCCGATTTTTTCTCCAATGGGGTATTTCGGAATTTTATTATGTTATTAGTATAATAACTTATTACCCCCTTCGCCAACCCTGGTTTAAAACCATATATGATGTCAACCGAATACAATTATTTCGCAATTATTCCAAATCTAATTGAAATGAATTTTCTTAAATTGATTTAAATTAAAAGGTAGTAATCGATAAGCAATTTGTCTGACAAATGGGTTTTGATTTTCGAAATCGTTTATCGTTTCATTTGATTAAATGTTACTCAACAGAGAAAACGACACCCAATTAAAGACAAACAGAAAGTACCTGCAAATATCGATTTTGTAGAATATTAGACATTGGAAGCACTCAATTAGTTTTCGATAAATATTAGAATTTTTTCTGAAGTGTTTTCAAAATTATTGGATAAAAAGTAAACAAAAAATTAGAGGAAAAGAGAAGAGAAGTTAACTTTAATTCAAATAAAATTTCCGTTTTATTCAATGAAATTCTGAAATTTAATTGAAATGAATTATTTCGGGCAAAACTCTAATACTTTATATAAATATACAGAAGAGTAGCGCTGGGGATAACCTGTGTTCAATGCACTCCAGTTCAATTAGAGCTTTTGCGAAGGGCCGGTGCAATGCCTGTGTCGTCGAGAAGATGCGGAATGATTACTAAACGAGAGGCCGAGAGATTATGCAAATCGTTTTTAGCGGAAACGGCACCGCCTAAACTGCCCGACAGTTTTGCATTCGATGTTTATCATCAGTGCGCGTGGGGTAAGTCATCACTGATTCCTAATTGACATAAATTAGTGTTTAGGGTTTACTCATTAGTTTTATTTAAGAGCCATATATTGGGCACAAAAGGCAGTTATTCTCTTTCTGTCGTCAATTATTTTAAATCTGAGCACTGCATGGATTCAATGCAATTAAGTTATCCTCGATTATTGTATTACTGAACAGGTTGTAGGGGAAGCTTCACGCCATCGCGATATAACAGTTCGCGGTGAGTACTGTTCTCTAAAGACCTCTCAATCAATACTTTAGAATAGCGTGACTTATGGTGTGTCTCAATAGTGCCAAATGTATAAAATGTGTTTATTGCGGATTATTTTTTTCACCGAACAAATTCATATTCCATTCGCATCGATTGCCTGACTCCAAGTACATACAACCCGACGCCGCTAACTTCAACAGGTCTGACATATATCTATCAAAACATTTATTTATGTTCGCAGCTATAGTTGGAGGCGACACATCAAACTTATTGGTAGTCCTGAACCTCCCGATGACATATCATTTGCGTGGGAAGGTATCACCCAATAGATTACATTTCCACCACTTCTTTCTTTTCGATATATATTTAAATATTAATCAATTCATTCATTTGACTATAACTCAGATGTGAAGGCAATGTTTAATGGGGGCAGTCGTAAGCGTGCGATGACCGCTGGCCTCAACTCTCACTCACGTAATCATAATTCACATGAATTTCTTCGAAGACAAAGTAATAACTCGTCCTCACCTGAAAGCAACCCATCGGTGACACCGAATACAACAATGAGTGATAGTTTGTCCCCTAAGAGTACGTCCGGTGCGGCGCCCACTTATTTTCCACTGATTCCATTGCCAAACAAATATCCATTGCCTTCAAGCGTTCCTTTTACTAGTAGTCAACCGATGCCAACATCGCCTCCATTGAAAACCTTAACCTCGAGTCAAACATCAGATTTTAGGCAAAGTTTTGCTGAATTTATGTGGGTTGGATCAGGTGTCGGACCGGGAAAACCACCCGCACTTCACATTCCTTATAGTTGTTTGTTATGGCCGCGACCGCCCACTTCTTCGGTTGAATTCGGTTCTGATGTGAACCGAAGTAAACTTTTTCTCGGAAACAATGATAGCAGTGCTCTAATGTTTAGTCAAAGGGAACATCTCTGGCCTCACGAGAGCTCACATGAGAGCAGAGATTCCAATAATAACAGTCACACCTCTGCTTTCAAACCTGTGGCCAAATCTATCGCCGGAAATGTTTCACCGATAGGACATAACTTTGAAAGTGTCAGCAAAAGTCCTGAAAATGCAAGTGTTTCGCCACAACCCTCTCAAACAAACAGCGATAACGACCCAGAAGTTGATATCATTGGTGAAGACGGAGAGGACTCAACTCAAGTTGATATCAGAAAAGAAGACTTTGAGAACGAAAAGAACACTATTTGTGTCACAAATCGTAAAAACAAAAGTTATTTGATGTCAGAATCAGAAGTGAATGGAAGCGATCGAAAACGAACCAAATCTGAGACCAATAGACACGAAAATCTGAGCTTAAATTTTTTGGGACTTTCAGAGGTAGGAATTGTCTAAAACTCTATTTGTGTCCACTTATGGACTTTTATGGCACTGTTTTCACATTTGAATTAAAGTATAGTAAGAGAAATGAGAGTTTACTCTAAATTGTATCAATAGAAACAATAGAAGCAAGATCATATAAAATTGTGTAAAGTTGAGGCAAAGCCGTGGCATTCCCTGCGTTAGATTTAGTCTAATTTATTTGATAGTTTGATCGCTAAACTGATTGAAGCGATTAATCAAAGGCAGAGATAAAGCACTAAATAAAAGTGAAATCGAAAAAGAGATGCAAAGAATTGTAGAGAAATGTAAAGAGAGTTAAGGCTTTTGAAACAAATGACACAAATCCTAACATTTTTTGCGCTGAAAAATCGAAAACAATGTCACGCTTGAAGTGACCCGTATTTCACTCGTCGACATCAGGTCTCTCTGCGTTCGATTGGACTCTCCATTCGGATGACATGACTGAGCGATGAGCACTTGCCTGCAATTTATTACAAATGAAATATCATTAATTACTATGAATTTCGTTTCAGTTGTGAGGCATTCAATGATATCACTTTTATGGACTTCTTATGCATTAAGTCTAACAAAAGTTATATATAAGTGAAAGAAATACATTAATTATACTTTTTATTCAATAGTCTGTTAGCAAAACACAAGTTATAAAACTCTGAACAAAAGCCTAAAACTTGCGCTGAGTTCGCACTCCGTCTCAAATGTTCTCTAATGTAATGATGTTTTCAATGATGTTTTGTACGCTTTGACGATACAAATAGTGAATTGTTTTGTTATATACATTTATACATATATATACACATATTGATAGAATGATCCCCATTGAAAACAGTCAAATAGTTAGACTAAAGCCTATTTACACGAGCTTTCAGTCGTTTTATTTAAACACCACTCTCTCTCTCTCTCTCTCTCTCTCTCGCCTAGAATTGAAAATATTTCCCTAAAATATGAGCTCCACATCAGAAGAATTGGTTCGGTTCTGATGTAGTATAGAGTCAATTATATCATCAAAATATTCATAAAATTTTTAAATTTTATTCCAAATATTATACTTTTATTTCAAGTGTTTTGCTTTAATATGAAAATTATTGGTACTGAAAGTGTTGTGTTCTTTAGGTTTGGCTCTTTATCCAACATTTGCTGTTCAAAACTCATATGAAATGTTTGAAATCATATGAAAAGCACTTCATTTTTATGATTTTCTCGATTTTTGTGATGCATTCATAACTTGAATGCTTTACTAATATATAAAATGCAAATATTATGTTTAGCACAGAAGCCGTACAGTCATTAGAAATACCGATTCCAATGTTTAGATGACAAATGCAGTCATCAAAAGAGAATAGAGTCGAACAAAAGCCGTCCACAAATAGTAACGTCACTGTCATTCACTACAAAACAATTTGAATTTGAGATCAATTGCAATGTCTGTCCACAATATAGCCATCGCACAGAATTAACTAACAATTATAAGGCCAGTAATCAATTTTTGTGCTCACCTTTTGGGTTAATTTGAATTTTTTGCACTTTTAGTCGATAATTAACTCAAATAATATTATTCCGAATATTTACTATTATTTTGTTTTCTAATAGTTTTCCATTAATTGACAAAAATTAACCTAAAATTAGTTCAAAGCAATTATTTTTCGATTCGCAGAAATTAAATATTAATTCACTTCTTTTGAAATCACATCTAAAATACTTTGGCATAAAATGGGGGCTTTTCTTAGTGTTTATGCATTTTCAAGGAGTGATAATAACTTTTGTCACATAAATGGCGATAATGTCTGACATATAATGGTTTGCCTTTTAATAGACTAGTATTGCAACAAAAGTTTCGATTATATTATTGTAAGTTATTGGATATAAAACTTATATACCATATAATTTATAAACTCACTTCTCTACTGTCTCCACAAAAATCAATATCTCCCTCTCCCTCCCTCCTCTCTCTCTCTCTCTCTCTCTCTCTCTCTCTCTCTCTCTCTCTCTCCCCTCTCTCTTCTCTCCGTTTCATTGACTATTATTTTAGTGAATTCTCAACTAATTTTCGTTATAAGAAATAGTTGAAGTGCCCCCCTTTGCCCCCCATTACCCCCAAACAAAGTTAACCTTTGAAAGTCTAGTTGTCATTTCATTGTTTTTCTTTTGTGATCCTCTAAATTACATTATAGTCAATGAGATCAAAGAAGTAATGATAAAACAGAATTAACTTATGATTGTTAGGACTGTTGGCTGACTGTAAGCGAAGAAATGAAATACTGAGTCGTCGTTTCAGTTATTGAAATGGATTAGAAATAGAGCTCATATACAGACAAATATATCATATGAGTAAAGGCTATATATGCGGACATTCTTTATATAAGTATATAAACGATGTGAAGCAATAAATTGTTCGCTTATATGAAGGATTAAAAGCGGAACCAAAAATTATTGCTTCAAATCAATTGGACGCTCAAAGAGAATGAAAACTAAAATAAACTGATCTGACAAAAAAAAATGAAACTTTTCATACATTTTGGGTCAAAACAGTGATGATAAGCATCTGCTGATGTGTTCAGAAATATTTGAATGCGTTTCGAGTGATTGGAGAGAGTTTTGAGGGCTTAAATGTCATCGTTTCGAGTCGTGTTTGTCTTGTAAGAATGTCTGACTATTCTTTGACTATTCTGTCGCTATTCTGTCCCTATTCTGTCCCTATTCTCTGAGGTCTGTTTTGCGCGAAACGCTTTAATGTAGTTTTATTCGCATTTGCTTTAACCCTATTGTAGGCTTTGATTTAGTGACCAAAAGTATAGAGAAAATCTTTATTGAGTCCAACCAAAGATGTCTTTTGCCTTTGAGAGAGCCATCATTTAATCGTTGGCTTTTACTTTACGCATCATTAAGCCATACAAAGTCAGACATATTCGGGGAAGTCAGTGGACGACACATTCATTGCGATGCATTGTGTCCATCAAAGTCATGAATTGTAGACAATCTAATGTTCCATAATTTCATTCCTATATTCCGTTATATTTTTATTTCATTCAAAATGTATTTCATTTTTGTCTTAATCACAGACTCTGGACATTATATATCGAATTACTTGAGACGGAGTGGCAACCGTTGAACCGATTTTGATAATAGTATTTGTTTAAAGATTGCTATTCCAGTCCTCCATTCAATGCTTTACAATATATATAACAAAACCTAATTTTATGTTCAAATGTTTGCTTAAATATTTTTTTCTAAGAAAAGGTACTCAAAGTAATAATCTCCTGTTTCGCCCGAAAGTCAGCTCAAGTTCACAGCACTAAAGCTATTCTGTGCCAACATATCTGAGAATTGAAGATAAATATTTAGTTGTGATACTACTGTCAGGATTTATGACTAACAAAATTTTAATCAATTTAACCCATTTCTCAGAACTTTAATCATAAATTCAATTTTGAGTAAACTTTGAGGAAATTAATTCAATTAAAATTTATGTTTAGCTCTTTTCATAACATATACATAGAAAGTGGAAGTCAGAGGTAGTCCTCCTTTTTGTGGAAACGTTAACTCGAATTACTGGTAATAGAAAAAAGAAAATAAAATAATTTTTTTGTGTCGACCGAAGAGGCGGTCAACCGATTTGTGTGAGCGATGTGTGCGATGTTTAGAGTATTTGTTCCCAGGGGAATCACATCAATATCGTATGTGTGACTCAACTTTTACCTTAATTACTTTACTGCTGCTAAAGGCTTTAGACTTTAGACAAAAGCAAAACTATCGACACAACTATAGAAACAAATTTATTAAATTTCGTCTCAAATGTTATAAATTTTTTCATTAATTTTCATTGCATTTAGAAATTAATCCATGAATTCAATGGTTGTATATTAGTTGACAGAACTAATGGATAGAGTTATGGATAGAACCTATGAGTAGAATCCTTTGGCCAGAAAAATGGTCATTTCCGGTCAAAATTTCCTTTTTTAGTGAAGCAAAGAGTGATATAACACTTTCATATATAGACTATTATTATTAATATTATTATTATTTTTTTTTTATTTTTATGGCGTGAATTTAGTCTCTTTTGAAAGAAGTTGTCGGTAGAGTTGAGGCAAAACAAACCATTTTTTGATAAATATCTTAGAGTAAAGTCTATATACGATTAGTGAAGGAATACATGTTTAGTCCTGAGAAAGAATTGCAATATTTTTGGCCACAATATCGTGAGATCGCATTCTTAGAAGCACTTCACTAATATTGTATCCAATGTTTAATAGCGAAAGAAAAGGCAAACCATATATATGGCAGTGAATTGCATCACAAAAACACCAGTGATTTATGATAGAGTTTATATGAAGCTATTTTGCACTCAAATCGTTTCCTTACACAACATTCTTCTGGCGTTCACTAAAGATACCAAACCCTCTCCTCATACTGTGTTCACTGATTTCCAAAACTGATTTCCATATAAGAGATGTCAAAATCAAATCTTCGCTCAAAAATGCTTTTTATCATTTCGTGTGAAAAAGAAAATAATTTTTTTCGTTTAAATAAAATCATAAAAATATGGATTTTATTTTCACAAATCTTTTCAAATGTTAGCCAAATGTATGTCTTAAATCAGCGATGCTCAATGAGTACATCTTTTGAGTACATTTTGTGCGTACGCTATGTGACATAAGCCAGCACAATAAACTTATTCATATATGTCATTATTTTAATGAGTAAAGTACATTTATTAACAAAATATTAAAAACGAAATAAAACTCTCTTTGTGTAAAAAGGGTTGTGTCTTGTTAAAATATATATACTGTTTTATTTGAGAATAACCATTGGTCAATGCATGTTCTTAGTCAGTGCACTCAGAAAGTATAAAAAAAATATTTCACACCCTTTGTACTCATTGAGCGCCGCTGCTTAAATGTTACTCTCAGTTTAAAATATCAAATTGAACTTGTACACTTCTCATATGTCTTTCTAATAAATAAATGCTTTCAAAGAAACTTTGAATTAAATCTGATTTAAAGAATTATTATTAGGAAAAACAATATAAGAAAATGTAGTAATAAATGATTTTTTTGTAAATGAGGCCAAAATTCAATTGAATATTTGGAAAAATGTCATTTTTGGCAAAACTATAGCCAAAATTATATGACTGGTGTTATCGAGTGCTAGTTTTCCCATAAAATTATATAACTGTAGAGATTCTCGTGTTTCGGCCCTTTGTTTGATCCGCCTTTTATGTTATGGTTGTGTGAGTGAAAGCATAGCCTTCTCTACCAAATTGTTTGCGATCACATTCACAAAAAGCCTCGCATTCGATAAACACTACTCTAATGGTAATACATTTATGCCCGAAATATCTTCGATATATTGTATGCCATTTCTAACAAGAATTGGAAAAATGCATTTGTAATCCGATACAACTCTTGAAAAATAATTTCGGCCCAATTTTACAAAATAATAGCAACTCTTTTCTACTCTATGTTTGTCTTCAACTCATATTTATTTCCACATTTGATTGTCTATCAATTCTTCAGACTTTCAATAATAGGGAAAACAAAATAACAAACTTTTTTAAAATAAATAACAAATTTTCAATTTTAAAATAAATTTCTGCAAAAAAATAAGATAACTATTAGTGGTTTTTGTGGTTAATTTGTTTGACTTCAGAAATAAAAAATAGTGGATTTGAGTTCAAATGTATTCTAAAATTTCATTCTCTTAATACATTTGTTTGTTATACCAAACATTTTCCATAACACAATCTATAGTTTAATTGCAAAAATAAAATTACTTTCAGAACTTAAAACTCCATAGAAATAAAATAATAAATTTATTGTGACTTTTATTTCATGCATTAATAGAATTAATAATTTTGATTCATTTGTAATGAAAACATATAACAAATTGAATATTTCCATAACTTTTTAATGCACTCTATTTACAGAGTTTGTTAACTTTGAAACAGAGGCGAACAGATATTACATGTTTTTAATCAAAAGGAGATATCAAATATTTAAAAACCTTGGTAATTTAAAATTTATGTTACCTAGTTTAATTATTTATATATTAATTAAATACAATATTTAAATTCTAAAAATACAACAAATATTATAGAAATACATATTTTTATAGTTTTAATACAAAACTGTGGGAAAAATAACAAAAACATTTGACTTTAATTATGTGAAAATGGTTGCACTCAAAACAGAATATTTAGAAATCAATGAATATGGGGTAAGGCTTAGGATATGGTTAGCGATAATGAAATTTGTTCATCCCTGCAATCAGAGTAAACCAAATTATTGGTCTCTTTTAGTAAAAATATTAAAAGTTTTATTACTGAATGACTTTTTGTGGTTTTGTTTTCATCAATTTTGTTGTTTCTATAGAAACAATGAATTAGTTGTGGAAACAATGGCCACAATTGTGTGAATCACATATTCTGTTGAATATATCCCGAATTCAATATGACTTTACATGACTTTAGCCAATGTATTATTGGAGACAATTTGAGCACAAACTCATAAAATATATTCGGTAACTGACATTCAACTATACTTTCCTCCACTGGTTTTGCCATAAATTCATGAAAAGGGACTTTACTTCTCGACCATATCTTCAATATCTATAACAGAATAGTCCCAAAAGTCTTGAGAAACAATTTCTATAGAATTTTATGCATAAAATTAGAGCCAAATTGTCATATATTTCATGTTTACATAAAATTAATTGTTTGGAACGAAATTAATTTCTATAATTTCTAAGACAACGACTGATATTACAATTTTTAATTTGCATTTTATGCATAAATTCACGAAATATTTATTGTTGTTTTCAATTAAAGCACATTTTATTAATTTATTTATTCGCTGACTTTCAATAATTATTTTAACTTTTCCTAAAAAAATATTCAAAAATATCGATTACTTCAGCAAACAGTCAAATGTTGGAATAACTGTTACTATTTAATAATTGATCAGTGTCATTTATTTTTCACAAAATTTGAGAAAATTCAACTTTTCCTCAAATAATCCATCAAATATAAAGTGAAAGCATTCGAGAAATTAATATTTTATTTGTTGTCCAATAAATTGTGGCTAAAATTGTCTAAAATTTAAAAAACTTTTTGAAGACAATATTTTTCGTTTCACTAATTTTGTAATAAAACGAAAATCGTTAGTCAGACATATATTTAGTTTGAAAATGAAGTGACAAATGAAATGACAACTGTGTCCGACTGACTGCCAATTAACCTCTGGTTGATTAGCTCTGACTCCAACTAATGTGAAACTATCGACTTATGTAAGAAATGATGACTAAAGTCATGCACTTCAGCTGATGTTTCATTGCTCTGTCAAACCCATGTTTAATTTTATTCCGAATTAACTCAACCATTAATTAGAGGGGAGAGAGAGAGAGAGAGAGAGAGAGAGAGAGAGAGAGAGAGAGAGAGAGCTAAAAAAAGTGAAGTGAGTGAAAATAAACTGTAGTCGTTTGAAAGTGTTGGTATGGGGTCAGGCATACATCACTAATTAGTGTAATGAGTTTTTGCTATTAAATTATTTTCTCTTTAGTTAATTCCCTAAAACGGTCCGAATTAAAAATAATCGCACTTTATATACACTTTATATACAATTGTATATCCCTTTTATATATACTTTTGTTTCATTGAGTGGTGCACTGAAATTGATCTAAAAATGAGTTAGAACTGCATAAACTAAGCTTATAATAGTTTTGAGGAATAATAAAAATTATTAGTTATATGCGTTTTGTGCTTAATTAGGTGAACATATTATGTGCTCTTCAGGTCTGGCTTTGAATTATAATTCCATCACTTTTTGTAAAAATCAACGAAAATCTTCTTATCTTTTTTACCGATTCTTTTGCTCTATTTTTCTTGATTTTCATCGCTTTTTATTGGAATACATAATAGTTTAGTGGAGACTATAGTATAGACGAGTGTATAGACTATAGAAAGTGTAGTATTTTTATTCCATAAAAGTTGTTATCCTTTCATTATTTTTTGAGCCAAAAAAAGAATCGATAGAAATCATTTGGTGAGTACTATAACTAGTATTAGTTGTGCCTTTAAGCTTAATAATGACCAAGAGTGAATGAGTGAGTGTATACACATTAATGGTGTGTAACCTGAATGCTCGATAGATTGGTTTTCTTTGCCGTTTGCTTCCAAACTAACTTAACTCGTATTCTATGGAAATATTGAATTTCTCATAGGAGTAAATCTGCCCGAAGGGAGTCCTTGGCTTTTATTTATCTGCTGATTTTAATTGAAGAGATTCTTGGTCGTATTTTACTTATTCTTATTATGAATGTAATATTCTTTACCTGAGATTAAATGCAATTCTGAAGACTTTTGTTGATATGATTTATAGAACTTTTGAAGTGGAAATACAGCGCTTTATAAGTGTATAACTGTATAACTGAATTGAATAAAATTAACGCACATCACATCAAATCCAATTTCTGATATGTTAGCCGTCAGTTCCGACTCCTTTTTCGGTCTATTTATCATCGGAAAGATTCATGAGTTGTACTTCACTTCGAGTCATTTCATATCTATTTAGAGACACACTTTGGAAGCCCATCACTACTGCCATCATCTCATCATATAATCATTTCAATGCCATTCACTTCAATTGATTGCGATTTACATCTTTTCTTCTCACACTTTCTTTTCATGTTCTCAATAAAGTCTAAGATATGCTCATATGTTGCAAAAGCGATGCACAGCCTCATAGTCTTCACTCCCTTACAGCTCCTCAACAGAAAAGACATCTTCTCCTTCATTCACTTCCTATCCTTCTCTTATGTTTAAATTCATGTATTATTTTCTTTTATTATATTCTCTTTAGAAAAAAAGAGAACTCAGTTTTAATGCCAGTTTAGTTTGTCGTTCAACACATAAGGAAAGCCTTCAAAATCTCATTCTTTATCGATGCAGTCAAACATTTTCTGATTTATTCATAACAGAAACATATATCAGAAAAGGAGGGAATTTGAAAAATATGTGATATTATATATTCATTCAGTTGTTTCATACAATAAATACTATTATTAGACTTTAATTCAGAATTTTATTGTTTTTATTGTTATTCTATAAAATATTCAGAGATTCGACTTTTTTCGACTTCGAAACCAATAAATCAAAAGATAGAGTTGTCTTCAATTTTATTTCAAACAAATTGTTGGGATGTCTTCTTATTATTATCTAATATACAGAATATTCTAAGAAGTGCTCTTCCAATGAAATCATTGACAGGAAATGTAAATGATTTGATATATTGCTCTTGCAATTCAAAGTACGTTTAACTTTAGGACTGAGTTGGGGAATGCAAACGAGGAAAAAATCGTTTCTCTCTTACCAAACAAATGGTTGGACTGAATGACAATCAATTTGCATGGGCATCCCATCTATTCTATAATCAAATCAATAAATTTATCTCTTATTTCTAAATTTGCAAATAATTAGTGGAAGGAAAGGGTTTCTCAGTTAGAATTAACAAACAATTTGTGTTAAGTGCAAAACGACATAAAAATTAGTTATCACTTTAATATTGTTTTCTACTAAAATACTTAAGTATTTAATTTTTTTTTAGTTTTAAAAAATGTTTAAATTATCGAAAAAAATTCTCCCAAAATGTCTGAGAAATTGATTATCTTTCAAATGCATAAAATTTTGATTCATAATGTTGTGACTCAGAATTAATTAATTAGAATCAGTTTAATTGAATTTTCCGCTAATCTATTCAAACATCATTTTCTTAATATTCAATAAAAAAAGTAATCTCTCTTTCATCTGACAAATACTCTAATTATTTATCAGATAATAAACGCATTCATAGAATGCATTCACTCTTTACTAATTTGAATGAAAAAATGAATTTTAATGAGACATGTCTTTTACACATCAACTTATATTGTTATGAACTTAATCAATAAATTTTGATAGATTATTGTCCATAAATAAGAATAGCATTAATATTAAGTCGAGTGCTTTATAAGTGAATTCATTCTTCATTTTATTTATCTGAAAAGTTTGTAAACAATATATTATTATATAAGGAATCGGATTAACACAAAGTGAATATTTGTTGCTTCGGTGCCAAAGAATCAAAGGTATCAAAAGGTCGCAAAAGTAATGTCGGTTCAAATAATTGAGGAACAGTGCTATCAATCTTCTTCTTTCGATTCACAAAACTTGTCAAAACTTTGGCGATTGTGTTGGAAATGTAATATACTTTTATCTCATAAATAATATGGCGATAAAACTAAGTTTAGGCTTAACTTATCGCTCAAATAAAAAATTTATTACTCTTTGTTTCCCTTCTTTGAGAGAATAGAATTTTATTGAATTCATCGTTGAATTTATGTGACCCACAAATAATTACTCTTCTATTCAATCATTTCTTTAATTGAATGCTTTATTAATAGTAAATAAAAGTATTAAAAACCATTTCTGATAATCTTTGGAAATACGAAATTCCAAACATTTTGTGAAAAATTTATACTAAAATTTTATACTTTAAAATTCCTTATGTTTTGACATAAATCTAATTAACGCTTTTGATTATAATTTAGTAAAATTTAAAATAAATTTATTGGAAGTTTTTAGTTGACTTTGACTGATATCGTCATTAAATATACACTTTAATGATATTTTTAGATTACCCATCAAAATAAAATCTCTTTATATAATTGTCTTTTATTTAATTAATTGTTATCTTTGAAATATTTAAAGATTAAATAACTTAAAATGGTTTTAACGTTTAATTTCTTTCATTAATATAAATACTTAAATCGTGTAATTAATTGAATTATGGTATAATTATTGGCCTCTTTTTCATTAGTCATTAATCAGAGGTCTGGTTTCACCTTTTAGTCATCCATTTGAGTGGCTTATATGCTGTGCATCGGAGTAGACAAAACCACTTAATAACTAAAGTGATGCAAACAATTGAGTGCATGTATTAAATGGCAGACAATCTGTGGTTATAAAACACAATATTTTCATTTTTCAATGCCTTTCATATAAAAATCAGTGCATTAATGGTAGAGAAGAAAGAAATTATTTATTGCTTCAAATTATCATTTTCTCTGAAACACTGATACTTTATAAGGGTGTGAGTGCTGTCCGATTGGGCTCAACACTCGTTAGGACAGAGATTATTGTAACGCAAATTTAGTTAAATGCAAATATGGAATCAATTTTTCTTTGTCTAAACTATCACTTTATATACATTTAATGTAATTCAAGATTATTAGACTCGAAAATAATTTAAGTGAAAACAATTTTCTCGTATAATAAATGATTATTTTTATACATTCTTTTGTAATAAACTTCTCCTAAATTACAATCCAATAGTTTTTTATTTGGAATAAAAGCAATAAATAGTTTTTCTTTAATTTTGATGAAATGATTGCTATTAAACCAAATCCATAATTTGTTTGAAAAGTACTTCATTTTTATGGACAGTTGGTATGAATGAGACATAAAATTGATTTAATTTATAATAATATCAAATGGAATATCTGTTCGGATAATTAGGTCTTTTGTATTCATAATCATTTTAAATGAAAATTAAGAAAATGAAGAAATAATTGGTGTTTAAAAGTTAATAAAACACAAACCATTAGTTTTAATAACCAAAATCTGTGTGAAGTCTGTGATAAGGGATACCATAAGTCTTCATATTTGTTATAAACGACAGAAATTTTCATTTTCTTATTACTTATTAGTAACTTAAAGCTCACACAATATTATGAGTCAAACCTAATTTAATACCATTATCTCATCTAATGGCCAATTCTGAGCACAAAAATTCTGATCGCGTTCTTTGACTAATAGTGAACAGAATAGACAACGAAAGCAAAGCTTATCATTAGTTTAATAATAATATAATTTATTCTGATTATAATCTTTCAAATGAAGATAAAATTTGAATATTAATTGCAATTCAGTATAAATTCAAGTTTTAGTCAAAAAACATATGAAATAATTTGTTGCAAAACTTTTCTCAAATACTTAATATTGAATATAATTTCAATGCCTTTTAATAGAAGTGAGTCCAGACGTCAAACTCAATGATTGATTAGTTTTAATTGAATCGATCGATGAATGCTTTTGCAAATCGATATAACTTTACATTTATTTGCAAAAGAATAGCGAAAACCGCGATTAACACTAATTTACGAAAATCTAAATGAATAAGAGTTTAAGCTTTAGTTGAAATTTAGATTTTAATCAAATAATAGAAAATATGTAATAAAATGATGTGTTGTGGCACTAATGTTGTGTTCGGACATCATATTAAACCATTGGGTTTATGTTTGATTACACATTTATGTCGGCGGTGTCTCTGCCATCACAATGAGACTAAACGCGATTGACAACACCCACAGATGCGTTGTGTGCGGACTCCACTACCAGAGCACTGCCAGAGCAACGAGAGAACGAACGACAGACTGAGCAAAGCCTTCAACAAAAGTCAAACTGAAGCAGAAGCTAATGCTTTAGTGAATAGCGAACAACACTCACACTTTCCATACGGTTTTCAGAATAGAAAAGATTGTTTCCAATGACTGCCTTTTGGTGAGACTCTAAGCGACAGCTTTACTACAAAATTTGCTTTTATTGCAAATTATTGGCAAAAAATTTGTGGCGTATATTCTTATTCTGTGCTCAAATGTGTTTTTCAAAGACTTAACCATGGATTTATGCATTGCTTCACATCTGTTAATAGGGATTATAACTTATCTTCATTTAAACTGTAAGTAAACCAGTATTTCATTGGAATATCAAATAAATCAAACAAATCAAAGGTGTTTTGTTTGCCTATTCATTGAAAAGTTATTCGATATATTCCTATAACTTTTAAAAACATTTGAATAAAATGAAAAATAAGTCAATATATTTATCGAATGAATACATTAATATTTAAGTTATAAAATTATAATCAATATATAATTCAGTTCTCTTTTGTCGATTCCAGTTCATTATACTATTAAAGCAAACGAATAAATGAATGAATGATCACAAAAAATGTTTGCATTCTCTCAACACTATTTCAATCATTGAATAAATAACTTTTAGAAAACAGCATAATATTCATTGACTTATCCTTTCACTCATTTAAACGCTTATATTGTTTTAGTGATTGGAAACAAAGTTTTCAATAAAAACATAATATCTTATAGTTTATGAAACCAGTCGTCAATACATAGGATGACTAAAAGACGGAATAGTTTTGGAAATGAAAGTTTTTCTTTAATTTGTTCACTCGAATGGACTCTTTTAATGATTTGTTGGGTTCATCCAAATTGAATGAAAATGCATTTTTCATGTATTAGAAGTGCGTGACTATGACTTCGACACAAATAAAACCATTTGGAATTGAAGTCCGAACGTCACAATCGATTATATCCTCCGCTCATATCTGTTATGTTCTCCTTTTGTTTCTCTATTTTTAATTATTTTTTAATGTATTTTTCAAAATCATTTATAACATCACTCGAAAGCTGAGCCCAACATTTGCAACAATTGCCACAAAATTTATTAAAACTTTACAATTATTACAGTATAGTCTCTATTATCTAAATTCTTAAATATTTTTATAGAATTCATATCAAAGTTTCAATTTTATGCAAAATTGTGTTCACTATTTATGTTTCATTCATTGTCTATGAATTGATTAAATTCAGAAAACTCTAATCAAATGTCATTTATTTCGTATAACTATTAATCAAATTTTAAATCAAAATAATCTCAAGTTTTTAATATACAAACAAAGAAATAAAATCATTTGTTTCTAAATGATTTTATTTCTAGATTATTATCAAGAAAGCATAAAAAGTTTTTAGCATGATATTTTAAATAAAAATGGCTGATGAATATACTGACAAAGTATGTGATGAGAAATCTATGAGTGTTTGTATTGTTTATATGGAGTAATAATCTTCTTAAGCAAAAGTATATCAAGTTTTACGATATACTAAACATTAAACATCTATTGTTATTCAAATAACATTTGTCGACGTCTTTATAGCTTTCATAGTATTTCGTAGTTTTAATGCAAACGATTTTGAATACTAAATGAATAGTAAATGTCATTCAAGTTTGTCCGCTATTCTCCTATTATGTATGTATTGAACAACTTATCAATCGATCAATTCATTCAAATTAAGTGTGTGTTTGAAATTTGTTTGGATTTAAGTACTAAAGGTTCTAATAGTTTAGATCAAAAGCCAATACTAATGACTGATTTGCAACAGTTTTGCAAAAAATCAATGCATTCACTGATATTTTCTAATAAAATATTAAAATTACTTTTTTTTTGTTTTTTGTGCTTTGATTTCAAAAATGTTTTTGTTATGACAATCAAATGGCATTCAAACATAAAATCTAATCTAATATGTATTGTATGGATAACTGTCAGGACAGGCAGATCGCACAGATACCCAAATTTTCAGGTTTGACTGTTCGGGGGTTCAAAGCTTTGATTGTTGATTGTTGTGATGACTGGAGAGGAAACGAATAAAACGAACGAACAGATGCATCCACGCATCTGACGCCAGTTGTTCACAACACTACAGGGCTCACACCGTAGCCAACAGCGCACAGACCCGTTTCAATTGCAATTGGCTTTTGAGAGTTACTTCTGATGTATTGTTTCATAAAATGAAAGTATTGAAGAACACAAAATGAAAAGAAGTGCATACGATCTGATGAGGAGATAATTCTTTGATTCATTTGAGGTCTAATGGCATTTCCTGTGACCGACAATGGCTTCTGTCAGAGTATTCTGTCATACCTTTTATTTGAGACAAAATACTGAAACAGAGGATCGGCTAATGTTTTAATATTTTGCTTTAATAACAAAATAATTATACTTTAATACAATTGTAGTAATTATAAGACAATCATTGATATGATTCTCATTTCTCTCGCAATCATATAAAGCACTTCTTGAATAACATTGACTAAAGTACTGTTGATTACAACGATTAAAACTATATCCAACACTAAATGGCAAAATAGTCAATGGCTTATGCCATGGCTTAGAGATTAGAAGGACTCCACTCTAATGTTAGGGCCAGTTATATATACAATAATAATAATAGTGTTCCACTGAATACCTTCTCGGAAATGTTGAGCCGAACGTTATATGTTTACCAACTAATTGCTTCAATGGCAAACCCCAACACCGGTCAGTTCGTCCATCAAATAGTGAGTGATTGGGAGAGAGGGAGGGAGAGAGAGAGAGAGAGAGAGAGAGAGAGAGAGAGAGAGAGAGAGAGAGAGAGATCTGAGAGCATTATAATAGCTGCCAATAACTATCATTTCTTGATTATGTGTGAGCTAACAGTCCTTTGAATTGGTATCAAATCCGACACTCGTCTGTTTTGCCGAAGTGTATAATTTTGTTATATCTTTGCATTACATTTAGATCTCTCCACACATGGGTTTTGGACCCAATGATATATGACTCATATCAGTACTCATTGACCAGTTTCTGTACTTCCAATAGTATTACTAACTGCACCTCTCATTCTATTCTATCATTTGGTATATTAAAGAGATGAAAACAGTGAGGGGCTGACTGACGGACTGATTCACAAAATTCTTTAATATTAAATTATGTAAAAAATAATAGTTTCTCAACAAATATTCACAAATTATTATATTCAGAGTCTTGAGATTAAAGTAATGTAGAGTTAGTTTATATTTTGTTGAGTTTTATTGAGATTCAAATCTTGAAAATATAGAAAATACGATGACTTTTGGTCACAATTAAGAGATATTTTGTGAACTATTTTTTATTCGTTAAAAAAATGAATTATTTGTTAATTTACAGAAAATGTCACTTAAATGGGTATAAAAATACATAGCTGAATTTAGACTGAGTGGGGAATTGAAACCCTACCCATACACTGCACTTAAAGTAAAAAATTGATAATCCATTTCTATTTAGCCAATGATTTCAGAGCCAAAAGTTAGTCTAATCTTCTCTACAGTGATATGAGTAATGCTCTCATTTTTATTTCATTGTATCCTTTTTTTGTAAAATAATTATATTTTATTCTTTTTTCAGTTTTCTTTTATAAATGAAAAGTTGAGAACAAAAAATCAATTTTTAAATAACGTTTTGAATATTGTTTTTATCGACTAATAACTAATTTTTAGTTCGAATAAAATAAAATTTCACTGAAATTAACAATTCTTTGATGTTTTTATAATTGAAAACATTTTATAATCATTTCATAAATTATTGGGAAAAAAACATTTCTTTAATTTCAATTTAAAATTTCAAAATTTCTTTAATTTTGAACTTATATTAAAAATTGGGGCAAAATGTAAAGGAATATAACTGAAAGTAAAGTCAGTATTCAGGACTGACCCCTAAAGCAATTACTCGATGTGTGAGCGATAGAGAAGAGAGCGCTTCAATAGTTTGTATAATGAAAGGACCGAACATTAGAACAATTTTATCCACATTTGAAACAGTGATCCAAATGATAGTAACGTTTGGATGAGACGGTGGTAAACGCAGTGGCACTTCATATCCAAACATTGTTTTTATCTGTTTATTCAGCTGTTGTCTCACATTTCCATTTGATTTTAACTTTACATTCAAATGAATACACATTTTATGATTCATCGTTTCATTTATTTTAACGAAGAATGAGAACTAAGATGTGATTCGGTATCCATTCATTCGTTCATTCATTCATTTATTTTCTTTTTTTAAGAATTGATAATAGCTTTGATGATAAGTTTCATAGAACCCATTTCAAAGAACTGATCATTTTTTAGTAATTTTCTTACCAAAAGCTAATTACTTGAATGTTAGCGACAAAAATATTACCCAAAGCACTGATACACATATAGAACCCCTTTCTATGAAAAACCATTAAAACACTTTAATGCGAATCAATAGAAAAGACTTAAAAGTATAATAATATCAAACAAAGATTATTAAAATGAAAAGAAGGAGAGGGAGGGAGGGAGGGAGAGAGAGAGAGAGAGAGAGAGAGAGAGAGAGAGAGAGAAAGTTCTCTATTTCATATAAGGATGCTTTGCATTTGAGATTCTCAGATGTACGATGAGACAGGTCACGCAACCCAACATTCAGTTTGCGCTCTAATGTAGACCACTTTCACTAGACTCTCTCTCTCTCTCTCTCTCTCTCTCTCTCTCTCTCTCTCCTCTTTCTCTCTTCACATTCTTATAAACAGACATAAATGGTGTGCTTTCTGTCAATTGTTTGTGAGGCATAACAAGTATAAGACGACTGAAGGCATACACCTATTCCTCTTCAATTCATTAACATCAGAGACGAGGAAAGCCTCGTTTATAATTCATTTGTTCATTTCTTCTGTTCACAACTGCTGTCCATATTCTATGTTTAGTTTAGTTTTGCGAATCCCAGAAGACATGCCATTGTGTGGTACCACTCATACAACTATTCCTTCAATTTGTTTGTTTTACCCCACTTTCTGTTTATTCATTTTAATTTACGATAAATAAATAAAATCAAAATTTATTTCACATTTCATTTATTGACATTTTTAGACATTTCTCTTAACTTTTGTTACAAAAGTTGTCAACATTTATGTTATATGAAATTAATTTCAATAATAATAATCACTAATTATATCATTAGTTGTCAAACAAATGATTACTTCCATAGTTTTAGTCATTTAATTTTTAGTTCATTTTACTTGAAATTAGTTTCAGTAAAAGAATTAAACAAAAATTACTTTAAATATATGACAACTTATTTATATAAATGTCATATATTTCGACATTCATTTTATAGAATAAACTATTTTTTTGTTTCGTCAATATTTTAGGTGTTTTATCGCTAAGACTTACTCGGGTTGACGTTCCCTCTTCTGTCATTATGGGAGACCCGGTTTGGCTCAACTGTTCATATGAGTTGGAAAATGATGAGCTCTATTCAATCAAATGGTATAATTCTAACGGCGAGTTCTATCGATGGGTTCCCAACGACACACCCCCTAAACAGAAGTATGAATCGCGAGGAATATATCTCGACGTAAGTCTTTTTTATGTGTTTTATATTTCATATTTAATCCGTTGTTATATATATTTCAATAAAATTTTATTGTCTAAACATTAACTTTTGATTATCTGGAGTTCAGAACTCAATTAATTACGACATTAACTCAAATTAAAGCATTTGTTTTCTGAAATTTTGATAATTATTTAAATTTTATGATCAATTGTTACAATGATTTGACATTTAGTGGTCATAACATTAAATTCGAGTCTTTCGTCAAACAATAATCTGATATATCTTTTGTTGAAATGATTTATTGTGGGTTTCATACAATTAATTGCAGAAAAAATCTAATAAACAGAAATTATTTATTTAAAAAGAAAATAATAGATTACAATAAAATGTTTTATTTATCGTTAGATTCGTTAACAGATTCTCAATGTTTAAGTAACTGATAGATAGAAGCGAATGATTTATCTTCTGATGAATCACTTCTTTGATTTTGGACATAAGTTGGACAACAATAATATAATTGATTAGATGTCTGGCAAAGACCTGAAAGTTGTTTCTGAATGCAAGTAAAGCCCTCTTAAAGTTGAAAATCTCCAAATAATTAATGGCACCAAAACTCTTGAATGGAAAGACGACAAAACACTTTTAATTCAATTTAATTCTTTTACTAAACTTTATGTTCAGTTTTTTTCCTTTAATTTATTAAATGATTTTTCATATAATTTCTTGATTTTAATCGATTATTCACTTGAATCGGACCCTTAAGACCATTGAGACTATTGAGAGGACTCGTGTTTTGATTTTTAAACTCAGTTTACTTTCAATGAATGAACAAAAATAACTCAATTATATGTTATATAAGAAAATGTAAAAATCGATTAAAATTATTCATATAATTAAAACTTTAAAAAACAAACGAAATGTGAGTCTCGAATACAAAATGATTTCCGAATGCAAATCAGTTATATATAATCTAGAACATTTTTCGTTGTATTCATTGAATATTTTAGTTAGCATTCATTTAGTTATATAAAAATTGTTTTGATGAACATTTATGTAAATTTTACTCATTTATTTCATAATTAAATACTTTAATCATTATATTTATAGAACAGAATTTCATTTTATAAGATTCTGAAGAAAAGTTAAAATTTTATTAAATAATTAGTTAGTGTTTCGACACTTTGTTTGGATATTTTCTTTTGCATTCATTCTTATTCACAAAAACTCTGAACAAAGATTTATATAAAAAAAAGTTTTTTTAGGGCTAATGTTTGAACAAGAAATGAGAATCAGTGCACATATGTTCGGTTTGTGACACGACTTAAATTTTAAATTGATGCAAGGGCATAAACTTTGTGTTGTTGCATGAGCTCACATTTAATTTAGTGGCTCACATATAGTTTGTATGCATTTAATTATATTAATTTAAGTTAACATTTCTTCTATGAATAGACTACTTGTTTGTAGCCAATGATTACCAAAAAATAGTCTTCCAAATAGAAATGGGGGACAAAAGGGAATAAATGGAAACTTCTTTTGATGCAATTTTATATAATTCACTTCCACTTTATTCATAAAATAATGTTCTCTAACTTTAAGTCTATGGAGTGAAGTATTGCTATTAAAGTTGAACTGAGCATCAAAACAATGTTATAAAATGTATTAGATATATGTAAAGCACATATGAAATGATCTATGAAAATATAAAACAAAAATTCAAAATAGGATTATAAGTAATGTATGAAAATAACTTTTTTTTTCTCAATTTCTTTTTTACGTCGGAATATATTTTTTTCTTTCGCTTATATTTATAGTTATCAAAATCGAGTTACGGAAATGTTTACCTCTCGATGACTGATCTGCACACAGACGGCATCTATAGATGCGAAGTAAGTCATTAATTTCATATTTCTCTTTCAAATCATACAAAATATATAAATATTTTTGGAAACGATTTTGAAGAATCTTTTTGACAATCTTTTAAAGAATCTTTAAAAGAATCTAGCACATTTTGTATTGTTTAAATTTAAAATATTAGAGTAAATGTCGAAAAGTTAGAGGAAAATCTCGAATCTTTGCTCTTCTCATTCATTTCAACTCCATTTTTCATTTTGAAGGCTTTTAGTGAATACAAACTAATCCGTGGATACTCTTCTTTTTTTCAATAAGTTTGAAGTTCATTGTAATGACTTTATTGATTTTTCTCCAAAATCAGGTGAGCGCTGAGGCCCCCAGTTTTCAGACCGTAAGGAAGGAAAAAGAACTCAGAGTTTACAGTAAGTCTTTCATTGAATCTAATGAATGTTATATTAATTTAATTGAGTTTTTAAATAATTCTAATCTCATATTTTTAACGACAATTCTTTGATAAATGAAAGAACAAATATATGAAAATTTTGACTAAAATTTTAAAATCAGATAAGGATTTGAAAGATTTCTCTCTTATCTCTAAATTAAGTTTTTCTCAAATCAATAGAATTGAATTTTTCAGAACTTTTTTTCTATAAAAAGCCATTTTTGCAATAATAATGTTTTTGGAAATAAGACGGGAATGTTTGCGCTGAGGGCACGCCATAAAGTCATCATATAATTATTGCATATTAGGGGACAGAGCTGTCATCAAATGAGTTCTCAGAGTCTATTGCTTCGGATGTCTCGCAATTCTGTTCTTATATTTGCATCAATTCTTTTGGTTCTAATCTATGACAAACTGGGAATAAACGGAATAATCGAATCAACGAAATTCTCAGAATTCAGATCATTGGACGCGATAATAATGTTCGCCATTCTTTCCAATAGTTTATTACTTTTTACAGCAAATGTTTTCCGTTGAGTCCTTTATAGACGACATCCCCTCCTATCCCCTACTATGCCTCCCATTTGATTATCAAAAAATATTTCTTCAAAATTGAAATCAAGTCAAGCATTTGGAATCAAATATAAGCAATGCCTGCATTTGTGCCCAGGGATAAACTCGAGCTTAAAAATCTTCAAATATATTACCGTCTAATGATTCAATGGGTCAGACATTCGCTATAAATCAATAATTTTTATGCGAAAAAATAATTTATTTTTGAGTCCAGGGGTTATATAATAGACTAAATCAGATTCTTTTTTCAAACAGTGGCTCTTAGACTGAGTCCCGCATCAAAAGTAATTTAGTGATTATTAGGACATTTGTTCCATTATTTTGATGTACTTTCAAACATATGGCTCTAAAATTAGATTCTTTCTTCAATAAAAGAGATGACTGACTGACTGACCAACAATTTATATAAAGATATAAACGTCAAACTCTTTGCAAATTCTCTCTCTTTTATAAAAGCGTCAAAAATTGCTGCAAAAGAGTGAACTTTACTTTTGTTGTTCACAATTATGGCAACATTTTTCAAATATTATTATTTATCAAACTTCTAAATAATGAGGGTAACTTTCCACTCAATTAATTACCAATAATATTATAGTAATTCTATTTAATATTTACAGATTTTACTAAAAAAAATCTCTCATTTATTTGAAATAATTTTCTAAATTAGAAATTAATATCTTTGAGATAACTTTAAGAGAACTATAAAATCGATAAAAATTCCATTTTTACCAACTTTTGGGCCAACAATTGTTGTCATCATTACAATCATTACAATCTTTATAAAACTTTGCATCAGTATTTTCAGATAACACAAAGCTTTTTATTCAATAAAAGTCTCTCTCTCTCTCTCTCTCTCTCTCTCTCTCTCTCTCTCTCTCT
>JAQIXI010000332.1:0-26165 GCA_034700165.1 Galumnidae sp. Gr-Ori-00277
AGAGAGAGAGAGAGAGAGAGAGAGAGAGAGAGAGAGAGAGAGAGAGAGAGACCCAAATATTAATGTTAGCAAGTTATTAGAAAAGAAAATGGAAAATTGTTTTTGGCTAATAGGATAAAAAGTAAACGACTAAATGAAAACCACAAAGAAAAACATTTTCCCCTAAGAATACAAATGAATTCAAATCAGAGACCATATGTTCGACAAAATTATTGTTTTATTCAATTTTTGTGAATTTATTGAAATAAAAAAATATAAAATTTTCTTTTATAAAACAGAAAATTTTAACAAAATTTTTTTTATGGAGAGGATACAATTGACACAATTGACCTAATCGACATACATTTTCAAAATATAAATGTAAGAATATATATCTTTTGGATATTTGTTAAGTTATAGAAAGTGATGTTAAGGTAAACATGATTTGGATAAAAATCTAATTCAAAAATTTTAATGAAAAGCCTCGTAATAAACAAATAAATATTGAATTTAAAGTTACTTAAAGGGGAAACCAATACTTCCCTTCCCCTCATAAAAAAGATTATGAAATACATTATGGAATAAATTAAATTTTGAAAAATATGTTTCAATAGAATTTAAATGTGGAATTAATTTCCAAATCTGATTAGTGACCATAATATTAATATAGATCTGATTCATTTTACCTTATTAATCTTGTTCACTTATTATGTATTTTAGATACAAATTGATTAGATTTTAAAAATTAATAGTTTTATCGAATTATCAAAATATTATACAATATTTGCTTTACTTTAAAAATTGATTAATATTTGAGAAAATATTTGTGAAATCATTTTTTGTCGTTTAAGGTTCAAATTTTGTTAATTCATCCCAAATTTGAACTAGAAACTATTTGACACAAAATTTACTTCTAAACCCTTTTAAGCAGATGAACATCTTTTTAATTAAAATGTGCATGCTCAATTTAACAAAAACTTAATTTATTAAAATTAAGGGAAAATTAAATTAAATTTCGAGAAAAACAATTTCTAATAAATTTATAATAACTGGAAATAATTGAAGCGAAAGGGATGCAACTCTTAAAAGGAAAAACTCCTGATTTGTTTTTATCAAATTTACAAAATACTAAAAAATGAAATCTTTTGCTTTTTATTGATTTGTCCTCAAAATAAGTTTTACTGAAAATATCATCGAATTTCTTATAGAAAATTCAATATTTTTTTCAAAAGACTTAAGACTTGAGGGAAAACTCATTTTCTATATTTTATTACAATTTATTTATTTTTTGATGAATTGATTTTTTTAGAAAATTAGTTTTTGGATAAAATAATAAAAATCGAATTAAACGAAACAAAATAAAATTCATACGAATATCTGTTGACAAACAACTGAAGTTATATTGAAGTATAAGAGAAAATTTGAGTCACTGACGACTAAATGACATAAATTTGATTAAATTTAGTATTAATTTAGTCTATTTTTTGTTGATTTCATACTTTAGGAATATTGAGTTTACTTCGAATGTCTTTATTTCTCAATTCACTTATACCATATAAGTTATACCGTATTTGCAATAAAAAGAGGACCACTATTATTATGCTTAACAATAAAATATATTTCATTTGTAGTAACCTTTAATCAGAAAGAGCTCTACTTATTCGCTGTTTATTTGAACTTGATAGATTTAGCAAAATAAAAGGAATTTATGAAATTTATTTCTAGAAATATTTCTACAAAAATTTCCTAAAGAAAAGTCTTTTGTTAATTAATAAACAATAATAAACTTCTTTATAAAAATTAAATATTATTATTTAAATCTTCAGTAAATAAAACATTATTTTTAAATATTTCTTATAAAATATTTTGAAAACTCTTTAGAATTATTTCTTTTGGTTAAGTATTCTTTCAAATAGACTATTTAAACTGTGCTTGATCAATAAGTTATATGATGTTAATAATTGTGGAATAAAAGTTGTTTCTAACTCTAGTTTTTATGATCTGTTTGTGAAACATTATATGTCGAACGAATATATATTTTCTAAGTATTATTTATATGCAATTATACTGAATGTTGACACTAACCTCAAAACCATTTTATTCATTGTTAGTAAATATGGTAAATAAGGTATTATTGATAATTTACTTTACTTACCATTACTGATGAATATTAGTGTTATGTTTCCTATTATTAAATTTTTCTGATTAATGTTTGTATTGAAAATATTTTTTAAATATTTCTCGATTTAAATATTCAATGATTAATGAGTTAATTATGTTTCCAAAGCTCTGAATCACTTGAAAAGTGTTTTTGATGTAAAACATAGAGTGGTGTTCACTCAGAATACTTTGTATCAGTTTTATCCAATAAGGCGTAAATTTTGAAACATAAGTAAAATATTCTGAGCATATGTTATGTCTAATGGTCTCTAAGGATGTAATGTTTATTGCCTACACTTAAGACTAAAAATGCGAATCATTTCTAATGCATCACATTTTAAAAAACATATATATATTTGAGTTAACAGTATTTTTAGAAAATATTTTTTTGCACTAAAAATACATTTTTAATGAATCTATTAATGAGTTCATGAAATCAATTCTTTGACTTTTAAGACAAATCTTATATTTTATATGAAATTTAATAATATTTTCTTATTAAGAAATGTATTTATTTGAGAATTTATGAATTTTAACAAATTTATAAAATTGGGATTATTTATGCCTTCGCTTCAAATGAGTTATAAAGAAGTGAATCTATGTTTGGATCTTTTCATTTATCAAAAATTTCTTTTATATAAATCATTACAATTGTTTAGGAAATTGTTAACTTTTTCACGACTCATTGACTAGCCCCTTTTTATCATGATTCAGGATATATATTTATGTATGAACTTAAATGTCATGGTCATATCTCATATCTGACAGGATAAAAATGCTCAATAGAGTTGTCTTATTTCCAACACTTTCTTCACAAAACCTATCGATTATTTCAATATTTATGTGAATAAAGCAGTTATTTGAAGGAATGGATCTCAGCATCAATTTTTCCAGAATTAGAGAAGTATTAGAGAATTAGAGAATTAGGCCAAATGGGGTGAACACCGTTTTTGAACTCTGATATTAATATCTATGTTCTGAGACTCAGATTATTAGACTTTGGATAAAATAGAAGGAAGAAACGAAGTGTCAAATGTATATAATTACTATCTGATAAGGATTTCAATTGAGGGTCAATTCTCCCGATATGGCAAAAGTTAAGTCTAGAGTTAATCATATTTTTTCCCCTTAGAATGTGTCTCGATTTCTATCTTCTGTTTACAAGAAGTACTCTCTTTAGCCTTAGATTATAATCAAAGATTAACAATAATTTATTATCAATAATCAAAGAAATTGTTTGCAAAGCCTTCAAATTATTCCGAAACATTGCATAACATTTTTTTGGAAAAAAAGGTTTTGTTTGTTATTTCGCTTTAATTTAATTCAATTAAATTTTTTTAATTGTTTGACCGAAACTCAATATTTTGAAAATAATATTCCGTTTCTTTCAATTAGTAATTGACTTCTCATTAAAAGAAATTTATAAAAATTTAGCAAAATTGAACTGGATACATTGAAATTTTAATTAGAATGAGCTTGGCATCATTTGACTTTGGAAACTTAGATCATAAACAAATTTTATTTAATTAAATTTGCTTCTTTTGCCTAGAAGCTTTAATTAAATTCTTTTAGTAAGTTCTTTATAAAGCTTTTCTTGTAAATTAATAATTAAGCTAGCATATTTGTAATATTTGGAATTTTTAATTACTTGATATGAATGTGAATGAAATTGGATATAAAATTCACAAGTTTAATTTTACTACTTTGTTCCTACTATTAATGAAAGGCTCAAATTTCTTTAGAGCTTAAAATTCTTTAGAGTAAAATTCTAATTTTGACTAGTTGTTTTCTTGGGAATAGGAGCTCATTGGCCGCTAGAAATCTAGTCAATTCATCTTAAGGTTTCTATAGATACCAAATTCATATTACGCTTATATTTTGCAATTTCTAATAAAACGTTTTTATTTAGTTTTAGATTTAATATTTGAATTAAAAAATTTTGATTCGTTTTTATAATTAATTGAGTTTTTAATTACAACGAATTTTTTTTATAAATTATTGTTTAAATTAATTAAAAAACTGTTTATAAATTAATTATGTTTTAGTTTTTTAAGTTTTAATATTAAGAGAAATATTAAAATGTTTTTTATTTTAATATAAAGATTTATTTAGAAATTATGAAATGAACACAATTTTGATGACAGTTTTGATGTACACATAAAATGACTTATCCCTCGATTATTATTATTATTATTATAATCATAAAAAGGTTGGATTAAGAAATAATTGGAAACTTTAATTCGATGAAAAGCCCGAAAATAATGAAGTAATGAAGTAATTCTCAATAATTATCTTTCCTATAAAATGATTGGAAGGCAATAGTTTTCAAAGAGTGATGGCATAGACTCTACGCCAAAGAGTTTTCATTTTAATTTTACGGCGAATTAATGTGTTTTTTAGAGAGCCGTCAAAGTATTTGTTGTGAATATTTTTAAGAAAAGTGAAGTGAGGGCTGACTTCAAACAAAGTAATTTTGCCCCAAACCTTCCCAAACCTTAATGGCTATAATAGAGAAGATAATTGTTGTCTAATGCTATAAACACTATAAAACGAGTGATGATTATATTATCGAAATGCATAAAATCATTTGAAGCTTAAAGCCTACCTCAACAGCACAGCACAAGAGAGGAGCTCAGAGTAGGAGCTCATTGTACTCATCAATCCATAGATCTCTATAGCAACTGACGAGTGACGTCTTACTCGTTCTCCAAGAGCTGATCGGATAAGAATTAAACTGAAATTATTATTGGGTCTGAAAATCGTTTCGAATTTTTGCCTTTCATTCGACAAAAGCCTATATTTAGACCGAAATTCTCTTTCTATTACTCATTAAATTAGAGCCGGAGTTTGGAATTCGATCCAATGATCGCCATATCATTGAAAATAGTGTAGACGTCGTCACCCGAAAAATAATTGTTCGTCACATTAATTCCCGGAACAATTATTTATTTGTGTGACGCCATCGAACTCTTTAAGATTTCGTTTACTTCACAAATGATGAAAAGGTTGGCATAGCTTTGAGAAAGTCATCCATCGATTGCACTACTCTTCCCATTCTTCTCATTAAACAATATTTTATTCATTCTTTTATTCTGATATAAAAATTTGAGGCCAAAGGAAATCAAATTCTTTTCAGTGGTTTTTGAAAAATAAAACCCTTTTCTATAGAAATCGCAATTAAATACTCAATGTTTTAAAACTCGATTTTTCCTCCATTTTATTGAGTTTTAAATTTCATCGAAAGGTTTTTCGGTTATATATTGAAAGCATTCGCTATTTTTCATTATTTTCCGTTTGGAAAATCATAATCCGATTTGTCATAAAAGTAAGCATTTGTTGGTTTCATAAAAAGCATTTCTCTCTCATTCGTAAAGAATTTCTTAATAATTTTTATCGATTTTAATATATGTTTTGCGAATATAAATGATATTTATATCAAATAAATAAATTCATATTTTTAAGTCTCAGACAAATCTATTTCATGAAATTTATGCGCCAATGAATACATTTGCCGTACATTTACCTAAACTTAATAAATGAACAAATTTATAAAAAAAATACTTTTAAATATTTAATATTTCTATTAGTTCTCTCTTTATCTCTCACACTTTCTTTCTTTTTCTCTTTTTCTAATGTAGTCACTCTTCGTTCTTCTTCTTAGTTTCTGACCTCAAATTATATAACATTTAGATTAAGTAAAATATATTGAATACAAAATCAAAATCTTAATTATATGTCAAATATATTATTTACATTTCATTTAGTTTTATGTTTGTGTTTATATCCAACCAATTGTTGCGCCAAAAGTATATTTTGAAAAGAAGTTCTCAATTCTTTGGTTTAAGACAATTGCTATAGACTTGAGAAACGAAATATACAAAACTCAACGGATATTCTGATCGCAAATACGCATGAAATGACTTTTCACTTCTTTTTCGCAAACATTTTGTTCTATAAAAGCATTAAAATTTGCAGAAATCAGTGAAAACATATGGAAAGTGACTTTATTTTTGTTGAATTTTTAAGACCTTAAAAGTATATTTCAATACTTTTATAACATTTATTTTATTCTTTTACTAAGAATTGAATTTTCATTTTATTGAAAATGAAGTTTATTTTATCGAATTTTCTTAATTTTGTTTTGAATGAATGAAAAAAGTAGTAAAAAGACTTTAAATAAAGCAATTTTCAGTCCATTAATTTTGTGAAATTTTTATTTCCTTTTATTTCTTTTTTTTCAGTCTATTATTACTAAATATATTGTTATTAATAACATGAATGAAGTTTTCGTTTATAAGACGATCCTTTAGTTCCCTTTCATTGCTTTTATTGGGAAACTTCTTTAGGATTCCTATGGGTCTCTATGGGTTGTTAGGGGTTCCTATGGGTTCTACAACTCTTTAAAAGAATAAGATTTGATTATATCTTTTAACAATAAATGGTTTGTTTGTAATAACTCTAAATTATTGACCATTTCTAAAGTCCATTTAAGGGTTTCCCTCGATATTTTCATTTAATCAGTGCTATCTGAAGAAGTTGCTGGTTGTATGAGCAACAGTTTTAAAATGGCGGCACAAATGCTTTTTCCCAAAAATAGACTAATTTTTGATATGAATTGAATTCTACAGAATTTGAGAAAAAGATTTTTATTTTCTTCTCATTTTCTCAAAGTTTGTTCACAACTGTTTGTCAATCGACTTTCGTTTTTCAAAAATGACCTTTTCTTTCAAACAATCAAAATAACATATTTTCTATCATGCAGAATCTTTTGGTTCTAGTACACTACAGTATATACTATCAATTTTGCAAAACAGATCTTATTATAGTTATTATGATTAATGTATTTCTATTTTGTTTACAAAAGTCTTTAATAGTGATAGATTATAATAGAATCGTTATATAATTATATATTTTGTTTATTTAAACCAATTCTTAAAATTAAATCATTTACTAGTTTTTAAATTATGTTTTATTTATATTTTAATAAAATTTAATTGAAATTTTTTTAAAAGATTATTTTGAATATAAATTCTCTTCTTTTTTAAATAAAATTAGAGATTTTTAAGAGAATTATTACGAGATTTTTAAATTTATATGTGATTTATAAATAGATAATTGACTTGTATTTAAAATAAACCGAATATTAAATATTATATTTACTAATCTATCAAATATTTAACAAATTATTGTTTTGATTTCAACAAATTATAAATTATTTGTTAAGAATAATCGCTTCAAAATTATATGTATTATTTGATTAAATGAATTTATAACAATTGAATATTCAATTTACGACAGAAAACACTTTAAAAATATTAAGTAAGCTATTGACAAGAAAAGGACCAAGGATCATGTTTCAATGCTGAACAAAGGAGGGTTTCTGTGAAAGCTTAAAGAAATGTTTCAACCTGTCATTGGTTTTCTCAAAGTTTTCAAGTGTTAAAAAATTTGCCTAGGGAAGTGGGTTCTTTTTACCATTCCAGGGGAAGATTTATAAAATTTTCGGTTTCAAGGGGTTTCCAGGAGTCTCCCTTAGCAATCCTTGTTTATAAGTAAAATAAAACTACCCAAACATAAAACCTCTGTACCTTGTTCGTAGAGAGTTTAACTGTCCTTGTTAATAACATTAAAAAGTAATATTATTTATGTAAATAAAAATGCTTTACTTATAATTTATACAAAATCTTCAAAATATGGATATAATTTGATTCAAATGTGATATTTGTTTTGAATCATAATTTCAAAAATCTTTTCAATGATTTTACAGTTGTTTTCAATTTAAGTAAAAAATAATTGAAATTAATTTTCATTAATGATATCGAAAATGAATTCAAACCTTTGTTTGCATTCATAAGAACTCTAATAATGAGATTTTCGATTAGTTTTGAAAACATCTCTGTCATTAAATACATTATTGAATGCATTATTGATTTTGTGTTGAATTGTGTCTCTCTTTGAACCAAATGTCAAATAATTGAATCAATTTTAGTGAATTCAATAAGAATATGATTTAAAGACTGACGTAAATAACAGTTGTTTAAGACTTGAATTACAAATAATTGAATTCTTTTGTGAAAAACAAATTCTTTTGTTTTATTAGTCATTTGTCGGATGAAATAATACAATAAGTGTTGGCTTCAAATAAACTTCTTTAATGAAGTAATTCATTGATTTATTGCTCAGATATTTATTTGTCACAAGTATTACATTCTTTGGACAAATCGATGAACATTTGATTTCGGTTTTGTTTCAAAACTAAACTCTAAACCAATGAAACAATTTATGGCAAAAATCATTATTTCTATCGTTGGCCACAAATTTTTCTAAATTTTTAAAAATAGAAACAACTTTTTTGCTTACTTTCGATGAACTAGCAAATATTTTTTTGTGATCAACAGAATTTGTAGTAAAATTGACTCCTTTTTGGTTTAATTGATAAAATTATCCGGTATAAAAAGATACCATCAAAATTAATGTACAAAATTTAATTTTTAGATACAAATATAACTGTATTTACCATAAAAATTGACGGAACTTCTCAATGATAACAAAAATATTATTAAAGGAAATGTTAGTAAAAAATTAGTTTTGCTTTCGTTTACATCAAATGTAAAGAAAGGGAATTCTCTTTTTTAGTGAAAATTATTAGATATACAAAAGATTTTACTTATGATAAATAACTATTCCTTTCATTGGTTTTGATATAGAAATGAAATAAAAGTAATTAAGTGAAGAATAGGCGAAAAGGCGGTTACTATACTCTATTCCTAAACTTCTCAGCAAATATTGAAAACATATATTATTTGTTATATTTATAGCATTCATAACAAAACATAAAAGTTAAGACTCGTATGAAATAATAAATTGCATTTCATTCCCTTTTTTGATAGTATTATTTCAAATGTTTTTTGAGAATTAAATTCAATAAATAAATTATATTTTTCTCTTTTTATTATGTTTTCACTCCTTTTCAACAAACGATTTATTAAGTGTTTGAAAAGTGTTTGAATTAATTGAGTTCAAACTTTGATAACTTTTGTTAACTTTGCAAACGTTTAATACTTGATTTGAAAATCCTTTAATACTTGAGTTGTGATAAATATATTAATATTAAAGCAAATTTCAGAAGAAAATCGACTATTTATTACTCAAAGTGTTTACTTAATGAGAGATTTTCCAAATACTTTACTTTAAAATCAGTTTTTAATTAAAACTATAAGTAATTGAAAATACGATTTTAAACTCATTTGAATGATGTCTTCCACAAACATTCGGCGAAGAATTAATTTGAAGACAGAGGACGGATATTCATATATTATTAGTGAGTTGTCGGACACCAATCCATTAATTCTCATATAATATTTATTTTATAATTTATTTGTCAATTATGTCAACGCATTTCAAATTAAAACTACTTTAATGAAACCCCATTTAAACTTTGAAATAATTGTTATTATAATCTAAATAATTGATTATTATTTCATAAAATTTATTAATAAATGAATGAAAACAACAAAATTGTGTTCATATTTGAAGATTTGCCACATTTTTTTAGAATCTTATTATAAACTTTAGAATAGTTACAAATTTAATGATTTATTTCATAATTATTCAGGAAATTTAGAATAAAAATTTTAATAAAAATTGACACAATGAACCTTGTTTATATTTTGTGTTTATTTATAATACAGCCAATTCTAGATATAAGTCGATGGTATTTAAATCGATTAAATTTCCAAATCATTGCAATGACTTCTATGTCATTAAAAAATAAATTATAAATTATAATTTATAATCGATAAACAATAACTTATAAGTTATAACTCAGAACACAAAGAATTGTCTTTCAATCGTAAACTTCAATCTTCAGAAAAATATAGATTTCTAAACAACTATAAAGAATTGTTTATATATTCAAATTAGAGAAAGATTTATACAAAATAGTGTCAAATCGTTTAATAATTAAATTATTAAACTTTAATTCAATCAAAAATGATCGCTTTCTTTATACACTGTATAATTGTAAAACATTTCAATAAAACAATCTCTAGATTTAAGCCAAAAAATTTGATACAACAATCATTGGCTTATATAGAGAATTAACTGTACTTTACTTTTTCTAATGTATTGATTATTTTTAAAGTTTGAAATTTTCAAATAAATGGAGGAAATGATAAGAAAACTGTCTTTTGCACCTTGCAACTTGTTTATAGTCATTATTCTTCTGAAAGAGAGTATTGTTTCGATAACTGTTATTCCTTTGATTTTCATATAGAAAGTAAATCAGTTATAGACTACAGTCAGTCGTTTGATATGAAAATATATGAGCAATAAATAACATTTCAGTTTATTCTTTGAGCTAAAAGTTCTATTAATCTATATTTTATTTTAATTGCATCTTAACCACAGAAAGAGCCCTCAAAAGAGCACTTAAAAGCTGTAGAAAAGCTTATATTCAGAAAATCTTTAATCAGAAAAATCCGTTTTTCTCTTCTTTTCGTTAATTTCTACAAAAAGTAATTCTTAAAAAAAGGCTAATATAACACAAATATTCTTGATTTCAATTAGTGGTCTCAAACTAAATATAAATTGGTAACTTGTTTCATGTTCTATCATAATGTATTTGCAGTATTACTAAAATATCCTTGATTCAAATTAAAACAAAAATATATTTTGAAATCTTTTATATTAAAGTTAGAAAAATTATAAATTGTGACCTAGCTAAAATTACCAGAGTAACTGTAAAAAATATTGTGATATATTTCAGAGTAATAATAATAATTTTCTGGTTTTGATAAATCAAATTGTTTTCATATTATTCTAATCAACAATAAAGTGATTGACGTTATTCTCAGTTTATTATTGAATATTTAGATATTTGTCCGAAAGTTATCAGAAAAATGTCACAAATTTGTTGTTGAGTTAATCGACTGAAATCGAGAAACGTTTATCTTTTGTTTATATTTCTCATAGAATTCTATTGAAATGAAACTGAAATCAAAGGTTTATCACAAATATTCGGTTAAAAGGATTTTAAATCAATTCAATCACTTTTAGACAGCTTTCAATTATTAATGAATCAGATTCTCAAATATGATCAAACTATATTATCTCTAGTTATCAAGATCAATCATCAAATGTCTAATTTGAGTAATACAGTATTGACATTAACTTAGAAGAGATAAGAATTAGTCAATGCTTTCAACTTTTTATTCTTAAAGTTTTGCCGAAATTATATCATTTCTTATAGTTATTTGTATTTTTGAAATTATTGTTAAATGTATTGACTGACACTTTCTTTCAAATCATTCGCAAAGTTATGATATTAAATGTGATATGAATGAAGTCGGGGGACATTTCAGTGCTTTATATTATATATTTGACTTTAGATCTGATACTTTATTGCATTTTTTGTTATATAATAAAATTATGCATTGAATGAGTTAATGATCCAAATCTATGGTTCCTAAAATCTTTCCTATTCTGTTATTTTCTGGTAAATGGAAGTAAAAGTAAAGGTTTACCTGTAATGCAAAAAAAAACTACAATTGAAATATCTAAAAATTTCTCCAAGGAGATTTTTGACATTCCCTTAGAAGCTATTTATAAAGAAATATACATTTTATAAATTTACTATTTATAAAAATATACATTTTTAGATACCGTATAGATTTTTATAACTGTATATATGCTATATTACATGTAAGCATATTTATCTTACTGGTATGTTATAAATTATAATCTATTATAATCTTTATAATTTACAAATTAAAATGGAATTAGATTTGAAATATTTAATAAAAATTGAGTCAATATTTTATATTAATTTCAAAATATTTTAATTAAAGAATTTTTGGGCCAAAATTTCTTAACAAAAATAATTGATAATTGTTTTTATAATTAGGTTTTTTAAGTATATGAAGAAAGAAAATAATTTAAAGATATTGTTCTGAAACTATTATCTATAATTTTGGCTAAATTTATGACTCATTCACTAAATTAAATATCTTTTGTCTAAAAAAGTATGGATTACTTCAAAGCCTTATAAAAGAGATAAAACACGAAAAATAATTTTGTCTCTCTATTGATGGCATTCATAAGAATAATCCCTTCACTAGTTTTGTTTCGATCAAAACCAGATTTTTTCCAACGACCAAGATATTTATTTTGTATAGTTTGTTTTTCTTTAAACAAAAACTTATAAATTGAATTTTTTCAGATCTATAAGAATGAGTATGAATATGAACATGATCAATTTATTATATATATTAATAAATAAATTATTTACAAGTATTATAGATATTAATCTCTGAGTTATTGAAATTAATTGAAGTGAAAGAGACCTAAAGTATTGGAATAACATTTCTTAATATACTTTACATTTTAAGTTTGAAATCTAATCGGAAGTATAAAAATTAAATTTAAATTATATAACATTTGAGTTGTGCTTAATTTTGGTTAAGTTGTGTATTAATAGTATATCTTTAAAGAAATTGTTGAAACTCTTTGAAAGACAAACAACAAGTTTAAGTCTTTTGTAATATTTACTAAAATAAAGACTCATTTTTTATTGAGCGCTCCTCTGATTCATAACATTTTTATTATTATTATCGAAAGCAATATTTTCGGCATTTATTATACTTTGAGTCGATATAATTCTCGACTATAACTTAAATTATGTTCTTTTTATCTCAACTTAAATAGAATTGTTTGAAGAGATTTATGAAACCTTTTGAAAGTTTGAGAGCGTTTGAAATTTTTTCAAATGTCGGCCAAAAACTGTTTTAATGGTAAGTCTGTTATTATTGTCAGATCTATTTCTGCAATGAATTAATTAAACTTAATATAAATCCTTTAAAATATGTCTTTTTTTCGTTTTAATGTGTTTCGACTCATTTCAAAGTCCTAATGCTTAACAATTTCTTTGGTAATTATTGCTCAGCTCTTGTTAACCTTGATTTATATAATTGCTAAGTTTGAAAATATCAAATTTTTAAAAAAGATTTAAAGATTTAGTTCATAATAAGTAAAAATTGAGTCTTCGCTACTAATTAAAGATGAGTTTAATTTTTAAAAAATATTTTTTACTTCATTTAAGTTAATAAAAGTCAAATAATAAGTTAATTATTATTTTCATTTATATTACACTAAATATAGAATTTATTTGAATTAATTAATTCGTTTCTAAGAATTAATTAAAAAATTAATGGAATGAATGAAATTCATAGCATAAACCTATCATTAATATATAAATATTTTAAATTGGATTCACCCATAAATTAATTCAGTAGTAATCGAATAATATTAAACTGAATTTTTGGGTAAAACTCTCGCTATTTATTTTAATAATATTTTTATTGAATAAATGACTTGTGATTCAAATATACATTTTATGCACGAATTTACAAATTCAATACCTGTTATTTGAGGCCTAACTTCTGATTCACATTCTTATCATTTACACAAATCTAATATAAATATACATAGAATACAATAAATCATGAAATATATTCCTTGCGCTCAACCACTGAGGGAAAGGTTTGTTTTTGTCAAACAGTTCTGACTTCTGATTCCGATCTTTAATTGTATTCTCAATTCAATCCAAAATAAGAACAAATTTTTTATTGAAAGAACACTTTTCTCATAAATTATTCAAACATTAATAATGAATATATTTATGTATTTCTTATATCAAATAAGAAATTTTTGATGAAATTATATCGTCATATAATCATTGGTTACTATCAAGTGATCAAGACAATTTTATGGAAATTATACAGAAATGGCAAAGGTTTCAATTAGAGGGGGTTGTAGCCGTTGTGGCCGTTGTGGCCGTTGCGGGGATTTTGAAATCCCCTTATGACCCATGAGTTTATATAGTTTTGTATTTCTTTATTTCAAATGTTAAAATTGACATTTGCAGTGATGTTCAAGGCAAAAAGTGGGAGAAAGAGGGCGGAGTTAATCAAATTTTTAATTATTTGACCTTAAATTTATTGTCGTTTCGTAATCAATACAAAAATAGAGAGAAATTCATTTTATAGAAAATAGTTCTTAATATCGAAGTTAATTCAGTTTCGAACTCATTTTCAACAAATTATTGCACCCTGAATATATTTCAATAAAATGAAAAAAGGTATCCAAGATATGACCTTGTTGCAATATTGCAATATTGTATTTAGAGACTACAAAATCTCTAAAATATATTTTGAAAGAGTATTTCGAGAATTTCTTTTTGTTTTATTTTAAGTAAATGTCATAAAAATAATTAAAAGTAATTTTGTTTTTTATAGTTTCGAATCCAAAGGAAACGATAACTTCTGGTGAGGAGAGAGTTATCGACAATAATTTACCCGAAAGTAAGTCTCAATTCTTTTAATTTAAATTTAGAACTAAATTCGAGTGAAATTAATTTTTAAACTAAATTCTTGTTAAGAATTCATTTATGAGAGAAATGGTCAGTCATAGCACATGTATAGCACCTGTACTTCGCTTAAACTAATAAAATATTAACGAAGAATTATACCAAAACTTCCCTTTTTTACAAATACGTAGAATAATAAAGAATATCTCAGAATAAGTCAGAATAACTTAATTTAGGAGAAACTGAATAATAGATTAATTAAACGATATATTTGTGTTAGACTTCCACCAAAAACAGGAAAAATGTTTGTTATTTTGCGACTTATAATCAAATGTCTCTCTATTTATGATTAATGAGTGTTTGAATATATTTGTGTTTTAAGCGGAAGAAGTGATCGCTCAAACATATGATACCAAAGTATTTCGTGAAACCAAAGACAACAAAATATTCAAAATCAGTACAAATAAAGATTTATCTAAAAGTGATTTAAGACTGGAGTCCTTACCTCAAAGTGTGGATACTCTAGAAGTCTGTGATAAAGCGGCACAAAGGTATGAACCAATTCCTCTTGTTTTAGGTGTCGACAACTTTCCCTTAACTTTTGATTAATCTTTTGAGCCCTCGTTTATTAAATTCATGTTATTTTGAATGCATTTTATATTAATATTAAAATTATTTAATATTTGAATGAATTTCCAAAGACTTCATTTTTTGAATGAATTATCGGAACTAATACTCTATTTTATTGACACTAAGAGATGATTGAATGTCACTTTTATGTCACTTTTATTAAAATTGGTTTATAATCTTATTTACAATCCTTTATAATCTCTAAAATTTGCAAATTTTACAATTTTGTCAAAATATTTAAATTGACTTTATTTTAAATTTGAACAAGCTTAAATTATAGCTTAATATCAAAGATCATCTTTTTATATGTTTTGTCACAAAATATTTTGTCGGAAACTCTTTTTATCATTTTTTTGCATTAATCGTAATTTGAGATAACAATAGATATCACTATTTCTGGTCTCGAAATATCAGATAATAAAAAACCAGTACTATATAGGTTTTGTATCAAGGTGTTTTCTTAAATTTTTATCAAAAAAGGGTCATTTCTTGTAAAATTTCAATGATTGCTGTTTTCTTATCATAACTTCTTCGGTTTTCCCTGATTCAAATGGTATTAGAGTTATTTATTCGATCGCTTTTTTGATAATAAATTTAAGCAAAAATTAGAATATTTTAATCGAAAGTTGAGATAAAATTCAATTTTTTTTATTAAAATTTAAGTTTTTATTATATTTTATTTAGAATTTAATTCTGAAAATATAGTAAAGAATTTATTGAAGTGAAAAAGTCATCAAATTTTTTGCTCCAATGATTCCAAGAACTCATTTTTCGATAGAATTTGCTTTTCCTCTAAGAATTAATATAAATATATTTCTTAACAAATATTTATTTACTCGTTATGACACCCAAATTCTTCCGACATTTCATTCAAATAATTTTCGAGGTCTGACCGGATATCCGCTATTTGTGAACAAATTCTGCCTCAGAGGGAGAGGGAGAGAGAGAGAGAGGGAGTCATAGATAACTAAACTAATAAAAACATTTTTTTTACTAAAAAATAATAAATTGTTTGAATTTTACAGAACTTAAAAGTCTTATAAATACTTCAAAACAGAAATAAATGAAAAAATTCTTTTAATAAAAATCAATTGAATGTCAAACTTCTATAAAAGGGATTTTATTACTCGATTGGCGCCAAACAAATCTCTAGATTTCCAAAAATATCTAAATAAATATATAATAGATTGAATTTAAAGATTCTAATAAGAAAATAGGACTCAAAAAGTGGAAAACAATTTGTTAATGTATTTATTATATAATATCTCGAATATCAAGAAAAGTGTCGAATTTCTAATCAGAAAATCGAAGTAAAACTCTTATTATATTTTTCGTATTATTTATCTGAGTTTAGTATTTCGACAAAAAATGTATTCAAATTGCAATTAAGTGAGAATTTTTTTTGTGAAAATATACCGCTTTATTATTACCGATATTTTTATATAATTAACAAAATATTTTAATTAATTTAAGGAAATTTAGTACAAAAACGCAAAGTTTGATATAAAAAAATAAAAGAGTCTAGAATATTTTTTAAATTTTTAAATTATTCCTTTTTATTATAATTCTTTTTTGAATAAATTGATTTAAGAAATGAAATAAAATTCAATGAAAAGAAATGATTTGAATGAATCGGAAAATAATTATAGAAATGAATGGTTGAGCAGAATCTGATGTTAAGTCATTCACTTGAATACAATATCTAATATTAATGACGTTTTGTAGGCTTAGAGAGTTGGCTAACCATTTAGAACACGGCTCAATACCAAACAGTGTTCTTCAAAAGACATTACAATATGCAGCCTATGTTTTGGACACCGTTAGTATGGATGAGACGCGGTATGTGTCAAACAAATGTTACTTTTATATTAAATTCATAATTGGGTCGTCATTTGGGGCTCTTCTAAAAGTTTTGTTGGGAAACCATTTAAATAAATGTTTCGCTGTCTTTGTGTGTTGTCCGCCGTTTTGTAATAAAAGTGCTATACATGTATTGTAATATTGCCACAGGAAAAGGCCAGTGCCCGTACCAGTAAGCAAAAAGCCTGGTCCTATCAGAGCCCCTTCAGAGCCCTCGCCAAACGCTTTAGCAAGAATTGAAATCGGGCCGAAACCCGTAAAAACTGACACAACAGTAGCCAAGACTACATTGACTGCACCGGTAGTAACAAACAGCTCAAAAGAATGGACCGCAAACAGCAGGTCTTCTAACCAAGTCTTAAATTTTATAGATTTAGACAAATTTGTTACCAATTTTGTTGGCTTTCACTCGAAAAGTGGTTTAATAATGTTTTTCATAATTAAATTGAATGCATTTCTCTCTCACTGACAGAAGACTTATCGTAAAACAATGAAAACCCAAAGACTTTTCCTTAAATTAAGTTTAGGTTTGAGTTTGACGTCAATTCTAGTGATTTATAACAATTCGAGTGGAAGTCAAAACTGGTCTCAAACTTAAATTTTTTACTAAATCTAAAAAAAATGTTAATTTGATTTGAATATTCCCTAAAGACTTTTCCTAAAAATTATTCTGAAGTCCTTTTTTTAAAAAATTATTTTAAGGTTTAAATAATTATTTGAAATTATTTGGAACCGCACGTCATGTCATAAATCAATTCCCATCAAATTATTTACAGTTTTTCCAATTATTTTTTGCACAGAATGTAATGCAATGCAAATCTGTTTTTGATGCACGTCATAAGACCTAACGCTTATTTTTCAAAATGTCCTTGTTTATTTTGGCGTCAATTTTTAGTCTCGTTTCGATGCCTCACATTTTCGGCTTTTATTCGATTTTTATTGAAAAAAAAACACTTCATTTTGAGTTATTTTATGTGAATACTTATTAAAACGGACAGGCGGTTATTGGACGAAGAGGATGAGTTATCTGAAGTACGACCCGATGCTGTGCCAACTGAGGTCAGAGAATGGTTGGCCTCAACTTTCACCAAAAGTAATGCAACTCAAAAACGAAGACCAGAAGACAAACCTAAGTTTCGATCAGTTGCTCACGCGATTAGAGCTGGTATTATGGTTGACAGGTATTGTCATCTTTCAAAATAAGTCTTCTCATTTAGTTTTATTGTTTAATAGGATATATAGGCGGTTGGCCGGAGCCACTGCTTTACATATTCCATCAGAAATAGCTGTACTCTTAAAAGTGAGCTTTTCTTAAGTTTTGCTAATTTATTAAAATTTGTCGATTGAAAGGGAGCCGACGAATGGAGTTTTGATGTGTTTGCACTCAACGACATTTGTAAAGGACAGGTGCTTAAATTCTTGAGCGCAGATCTACTTAATCGATACGGACTCATACATAAATTCAAAGTATTTAAACATTTATATAAATCCAGAATTATTTATCTCAAAAGAATGTTTGAGCCAACCCTCACCCCAACCCTCAACCGTACAAACGATGGCTTCAACTCATTTCTAAAACTCGACTTTTGATGAATTGTAGAATATTTTGTTCTCAAATATAAAGAATTATTCTATTATTCCAATCAATACTATATATATAAAAGGGTTTATATATACACTGTATATAATATATAATATATAATATATAATAGGGGTAAATATAAATATATATAATGTATGTATAAAATATAAATCATTCGGTTATTAAGTCATTCAAATGACATTATATTAGAGGCAATCGTTTCGCTACAAATAATGAAATTCACATTTAATTAATGGATAAACTTTTCAATTGATTACAATCTTTTGTTCTCAGATTCCTTCGTCCAATTTAGAGAATTTTTTGTTGCAAATAGAGCAAGGATATGTGAAATACTCAAATCCATACCACAATAACCTACACGCAGCCGATGTCACCCAAACCGTCCACTACACTCTTTGGGTCACCGGATTGGCTGTAAGTATAGTTTTAATCTAAAATTTAATTTACAGTTCATTAAGAGTTAACTTCGATTACAATTGTTATTCGACCCAAAAATAGCCAAAAAAAAGATCAAATATTTTCTCATGAATTAAGTTTTTATTACTAACGAACAGCTGAAATATAGACATTATTTTCTCATTAAACAATCATTAAATTGTTTGCAAATGTGGTCACAATAAAAATGAATTTCTCTGAACATGTTTTCAATATAATGTCATTTAATATAATATTCTATAGTTTAGAGACAGAATTATAAATGAATTTATAAATAGTTTAGTGAATAAAATGCAAATAATATTCTATTTTTAATGAAATTAATGTTCAGTTGCTTTAAAAATTGATTGATTTTATATTATCTACACAACAGATATTCTAATGACTATAATCAAGTTCCTTTTACATCACCCCAATTAGCTAACAATATAAGGGCGAGAATACACTGATAATTGATTTGACAAAATTTAAATCCATTTAAATACATGTCTTCTAAACATTTATTTTGGGAATCAAATATGAGTTGTTTTGTTGAGTCATTTGAATAATTAATTATTCAATTAAATTAGAAATCAAATGCTTAAACAAAATTTCCTCGAACTTTGAAATTGCAATTAATTCGTGAGATTCTATTAAAGTGTAATTCAAGTATTAATCAAAAACTTTTTTAAATATCATTTGTAATATTAATTGGATTATAAGTCATTCGAAGAGAAACTGATGGAAACGATTCACTCCTTTTTACTGGAATTCAGTTCTGTTAACAGAAAATTAATGTTTTGTTGGTAGAGATGAGTAATACAAACAGTTTATGTCTCACTTATTCTATTGATTATAACATTCTCTTATTATATATATCAGAGAAAGACTTAATTAAAGAGAGAGAAAAATTGACCCAAAATTATATTAGAATCCAAACTATTATTAAATTCTTTTATCGATATTTTTTTTGTATCCGAAGCTATTCGTAAATTTCCAGCAATTATTAAATGATTTGTGTGTAAAGACTTATCCATTAGAATTAATTCATTTAAAACAAATTTTAATCCTTATTTTATATAAAAATTATAAGAATTTTAAATATTTTGGGTCAAATGTGAGACAAATAAATGCTATGATTTGTGGAAAATATGTATTTTGTTGTGAACTTGAAGACAGAATTTTTCAATTTATTCACAGAATATAAGGGAATTGAAGTGAATTGAAGTGAAAGCCAAGAATATAATCTAAAGGTTAGCTCAGAATTTGCGGTAAATTAAAATACTCAATACTTTTGGTCTTTTAAAAGAAAGTGATTGGAATAACATTAAAGCAATTTATCATTTTGTGACTCGACTTTAATCGAGTGTTAAGTTTTGTTCTAAATTTTCATCAGTTCTTTGAAATGAAAGAAAAGCAATTTTAGTGTTTAATAGAAGTTTGGTTAAAATAAAGCAAAACTTTTCAATGTTGACAGCAATGGCTCTCAGATCTGGAAGTATTTGCAACTCTAATCGCTGCTATAATACACGATTTCCAGCACACGGGCACAACTAATAATTTTCATGTTATGTCCGGGTCAGTTCATAATACCTTTTCATCGAAAATGCTTTTCAACTTTTTTTTCATTTGTGAACCAAAGCTCAGAAATTACTCTCGTATATAACGATCGGTCAGTTTTGGAGAACTTTCACATTAGCGCCGCCTTCAAAGTTATGCGCGAAAATGACTCAAATATTTTGATTAATTTGAGTCGAGAAGAGTATAGGTATTTGTCTAACAATATATTTATTAAATGATTTATTATATCATTTAAAATGGATTTAAAATAATGTTTTGAATCATTTTTTGTGTCATTTTTTTACAGAGAATTCCGTAGTTTAGTCATTGATATGGTTTTAGCCACTGATATGTCCTCACATTTTCAACAAATAAAAACTTTAAAATCCCTTTTAGGACACACAGACTTTACAATAGATAAATCTAAAGGCCTGGCTTATATCTTGCATAGTTCAGATATCAGTCATCCTGCAAAGGCTTTTCATTTGCATTATAAATGGACCAAACTTCTGATGGAAGAGTTTTTTAGACAGGTTTTACTTATCTATTGTTCAAATGAAATATTGATAACAATTTGTTTGATAACAATTGATAGGGAGATATGGAAAAGGAGTTGGGACTGCCTTATTCACCCCTCTGTGACCGAAACACTACTTTAATACCTCAGTCACAATTAGGTTTGTATTGGATTTGATTCTATTGTCATATTATGACAAATATTTCCAATAAATTGAAGTGAAATGAAGTGAAAATCAAATGATTTATTTGATAATAAAATGTGTTTTTGTCGATAAAACTCATCGAATATTTTCAGGTTTTATCGATTTCATTGTCGGTCCGACAATGGAGTTGTGCGGAGACCTAATCGATAGAGTCCTCGTTCACATTAATGGTTCCCAAGAAGCTATTGATAAAAAAGAAACGGATATACATTTAGACTTCAAAACGCGAACGAAATCTTCGTCGGGAATACGAAATACTCAACGGAATAATCTGTCATTAGATTCAGGAACTGATCCGTCAAATATTAGGTCAGCACTAAATCGTATAATAAAATAATGAGTATAACATCCAATCTATTGAATCACTCAATAAATGAAAGCAATTTTTAATTTGAATCTAATTTTATTAACGGTTGGCAACAGATCATCAGCCAGTGCTCCATTGGCTACAAGAAGTCCCGTAACCATTATTAAAGTTAATAAAGTAAAGAGACCTTGGCTTCAATGCCTCGAAGATAACAAACTTAATTGGCAGGAAAGGGCAGCTGAAGGTTCGCTCATTTCTTATTATATTATAGAATATACAGAATATATGCTTTTCTTCAATAATATTGAATTCTTAGTAGAATAGAGTCGTTTCAAATGCTGTTTATGACTGACTTTCTATATATAATTTACATTCAAAATAATTGCAAATAAAACGAAAAAATTGCTTTTTTTCATTTCAGATGCAATTAAAAACGAACAAAAACTTAGAGGAAACGGTGACTCAACCCCTGAATCGGAATTATAGTATTGAAACTAAAGTAAATTTTATAAAAAACAACAAAATTCGAATAAAAAGTATTAAAAATTGTTATTTTTAGTGATAACAATGTTTGTGATCCTTATTTTGAAGACAAACTAAAATTGGAGTTAACCTCATTGTAAACCCTTAGAGAAACAAAAGTATTAAAACAATATCTAATGCCTCAAAAAACTAAAGTCACTGTTGAGACCAATTTTTATTCACTGATTTTAGCACTTTTTATTCAATTCTTATTAAATATGCAAACGTTTGCTTAAGACAGACGTCTCTTTCATTTCGAAATTCAAATATTCATTTTTTTTTGTTATTTTATGTCATTTTCAAAACCCCTTTTCTTATATTATTATTATTATTACTTATTTGATGAGAGTTTTACAGTTTAGTTGATTAAACTTTTAAATGAATTATTAATTAAATTTCAGACTTTGAAACGTATTTTTGTGTAGATATTAATAGAAATGATAAAAATGTAAATAATAACTAATGAAATACTCAATTATTATAATTATTATTTGAATTAATATTTGATAGAATTTTGAAATATTGAGAACTTTTTCTTTAATTCATTCATCAATTATTGAATTAATTTTTGTTAAAATTGTTATAAGTTTTAACGGAACAAATGTCTAAATATTCATTCATATCAATTAAATCAATTTAATAAAATATATTTCTGATCACTTTATCCAATCATTCAATTGATATAAAATTATTTAATTTTATATTTTATTAAACAAATACTTTCTGTTTAAGAATTCATCAAATTTTTAATGCAATGAATTTTAGCCATAATTTTATTTTAACATAAAAAGCAATAATAATATTATTTTTACCATTTTTTTTGACGATAAAAATGGACTTTTCTTTGACTACTTTTTACTTAATTGAGAGCTTTAGTCTCAGGAGACTCTCTCTCTCTCTCTCTCTCTCTCTCTCTCTCTCTCTCTCTCTCTCTCTCTCCCCCTCTCCCTCTCCCTCTCCCTCTCCCTAATACCTAGAATTTGTCGTAACATATGAGTGTTGGCGAACAGAATAAAGTTGACACTATATCTTCAATTATATGTTTGGACAGACATCCGATAAGAGACAAATAATGAATAAATGAATAGACGGTCAAACATAAGAACAAAACCATTGGCGGCCATAACATTACGTCTATTATTTAATATAATATTAAAATTTATACTTTATATGTAAAACAAATCAAAAAGCAATGGCTGACAATGTTTTTTGTTTTTATGCTTAACTGTCATTATTTGTCTCTTATGTGGTCTCAAAACATTTGTCACCTCTTCGGGTGACTCCACTCTAAAGATCTAATTATTAGAACCAATGGAACCGATGCTAACAACAAAAACTTCTTTAGGTATAAATGATTTTTAATAAAATTTAATTAATTAGTCATTTATCGGTTGAGTAAAGCATTAGTTGGTTAAATTAACCTGGTTAATTAGCCGATTGTGTTAAGCAATTTTCTAAATTCTAAACATTAAATTAATATTAAAATGTATCGGTTGTGTTAACTAATCTATTGGGTTAACCAAATTGGGGTGACCAAGCTACTTTACTCAACCAATATTGTGCGATAAGTTTTTTCGTGGGATTGGAATCAATTTCATAAATTTGTGGTCACAACCAGTGATACAAACGTATGTTTAATTACAAAAATAAAAATTTGATTAATGTTTAAGACATTTGCTTTGGTGTAAACCCCCCGCTCTTTCCTTTTTAAGTATTACCCTATACCTCCCTCTGGAAAGAAAAATCGGGAAAAATACCCTGGCATTATGAAAATTTACATTACGTCTATGGACAAGCATTAGGTCTGTAGAGGTTTTTAGCTTCCAGGGTGGGATCCCCTCTGGAGATGGAGGTCTTTTGCCATGTTGCTAGTTTAAGAGCTATAAAATGTGTAAAATTCTCTCCTTTTCGAGAGACAATCATCGGTTCTTTTCACGACCGATGATATTACGACCCGTTTGTGGGACAACGAGTGGACTAAATTTGGAATAATTATTGACAGAATTGAGGGTAAATTAAATGAAATTATTATCAAAATTAATGACAAATTATTTCTCTTTTTTTAGTTTTAGAAATGGAATCAAAGATGACTTCATTATAGAAGAGTTTCAAACATTTCTGTTTCTCTCAATTTATTTATTTACTAAAATTTTTTAAATTTTATTCATAACTCAAATTAAAGTTTGAAAATAAGTTCAAATGTTTTTTATGATTCAATGAATGAGTTTTTCATTTAAATATTATTTTGATATTAACTTAAAATTATTTGAAATATAAGTCAAATAAAACTAAAGATTGAAAAAAGTTTAAACTTTTCTTATGATTCAATTGCAGTCTTATCTCTCAGGAATTGGAAGAAAATATAGTTTCAGAGATGTCTAACAAAGTCCTAACAAAAGTAAGAGTAGAAGTTTTAACCAAAAGATTTTGTTATATCTCTTTGGATCAATGGGTAAAAGAGTGACTCTAAGCCTAAAGAGCGAGCCTTTAGGCGAGCGACAGCGACATGAGATCGAATCCACTAAAAAACTGTATTATCAGATACTTGAGACATGAAATACTAATTTTTCAATTATTAGACTTTATTTTTGTTAAACAAAATGATAAAAATTGATATCTTTTTATTAAATGATTTTTATTTTACAAATTCCTTAAAAAATCAAATTTAGGTTTAATTACAATATTTTCTGTTATTTTCTAAATTATAAAACATAGCTTTTATTAAAACATCGTTTTTATCGCTCAAAAAGGATCCAACAAATGAAACCACAAATCTTTGTTGCTATCAATCCATAGATTAAGACCGATGGGGTTATTAACGCTAGAAATGGGCGGAAATAAAGCATTTGACAATCGATTGGAAACATTTTGGATCGAATCCGAATGATTGCCATTGGAATCAGTGGAATGACTGTCAGCTCTATTGATTGCCTCCACTCTATTTATATTTTGTTCGTCTGATGTCTTGAAAATGAGGTCAGAATCACGATTGAGAGTCGAATATCTAATCTGTTCACCACTTATAGAATTCTCGTTTTGCGTCACATTTTCTTTTTGGTCTTCACTCGAATTCGACACTTTTTCACTGACAAAACAATTTTGGGTGAAATCATTAAAAAAATTATTTGAAATTTGTTTGCTCTCAGACTCTGAATAATTTTGTTGATTAATGGGTTCAACAGTCGATTCATTTTTTAACAATAAATTGTATTCTTCGAGAATCTCACTATAAGTCAAATTTCTTTCGGAACCCACTGTTTGGTCAGAAGTGGAGAAATATTCTTTGAAGGGATCACATTCTTCTAATTCTTCTGATTCTTCGAACTTATTTTCTTCTGACGATTCATTTGGAATAAGATTTAAATCTTGATTTGAGTCATCCATTTTCCAAATGTTTTTAGGAATGGGTTGTTTCAGTTCTTCAATTTTTAATTTACATTCTTTGATAATTTTTCTGAACTGTTCCTCTTCACGACCTCTGCTAACAATAGTTATAGCAATACCTTGAGTGCCAAACCTTCCGGCGCGACCGATGCGATGGAGATATGTTTGTCCTTCAAATGGTATGTCCATATTTATGACTAAATTGATATTTTCGACATCAATTCCTCGAGCAGTTAAGTCAGTGGAGACGAGAATACGACACTTGTATTTCCTAAGTTTAGAGAGTGCTTCCAGTCTTTCGGACTGACATTTATCTGCACTGATATAAGTTGTCTTCCAATCGGAAGCATTCAATTTATCGCAAAGCATTCGGGCTCTGAAAGAGATTAAAATATAACACAGAATAAGAATTTAAAGTTAAGAACAGAAAAGAAGAGAAGTGAGTGACTGAATAAACTGAATAGACTGAATTGACCTAGTCTGATAATTAGAGAAAACCAGACATTGATTAAAACATATGTTTTTCAATATTTCGATCAAAGGATCGATTTTGTTATCGAAGTTAATGTGATTCAAGTGATGGCTTTCTGTTAGTCTATAAAATTGTTTGACTCCAATGAGCGCCGGATTGTCGGCATTGAGTCGTACGAAGACAGGGGT
>JAQIXI010000333.1:0-26155 GCA_034700165.1 Galumnidae sp. Gr-Ori-00277
AGTACAGAAAGGGTTTCGGATCAAAAAAGTGATTACGATTTAACTTTAATGGATGAAAATGTTTTAATAGAATCCCAAAACATTAAAAAGGTTTCGATAGAAATTGAGTCCAAACCAATCGATTTAAATGATAAAAACGTCGACAAAAAACCAGTTTCTGTCGAAACAATTGAATCTCAGAATCAGAGCATTGATTCAAAACGAGTTAATATTGAATTCGAAGAAAAAACTCAAATTAAAGAAAAGATGGAAACTAAACCTTTCAAATCTTCTGATTCACAAAATGAACATGCTACTGAATATTCTTCCTCAACTAAAGAACAAATTGAAAAGTCATCAGAACCACTTTCCATAAAATCTGAAATAAATATTGAATCGAATACAGAGAAGAAACCATTAATTTCGAGTTTTGAAGAAACTTTTTCTGACAAATGTTTGTTCTCTGACTCCAAAACAATGGAAACAAAAGAGTCTGAAAACTCAAAGCATTCAAAGATTACTTCTGATATGGATTTAAATAAAGGGAATAATTCGACCGAATCTGTCAGTGAATTGTCTTTTCTTCCATCAAATATCAGTCAATTCTCGAGCGATAAAAGCGATATAAAAGAAAGAAGAAAATCAAGTGACAGAAGTACTGACTTCGGGATAACACTTAAGGATGAAATAGAAAATACTAAAAGTAATTTAGAAAAGGAGAGACCAGAAAGTGTTTCGGATCAAAAAAGTGAACTTTTGAAGGAATTCGAAGAAAAACATATTAAAGATGAGTCATATCCGAGTAAAAGCAATAATTTTGATAAATTAGAAGATATTTATCAGAAGAATTCGAATACCATCACATCTTTTACAGAAAATACTATGAATTCCCAAAAAGAGAGTACTTTTGAACATCATTTGGATGACATCCAGAATAAAAACCAATCAAAAGAGATTCCAATCGATTCAAAGTCGCGAAATGAAAATAATTCATTTTCCGAATCTTTAGAAATGACTTCTTTGTGTTCCTCTTCAGATGAAATAATGAATAAAACAAAAGACAAAACAGAAGTAATGACTGCAATCGACCCTAAATTAAGTGTTCACAGCCTTCCATCGAGTCATTTGAGGCGCACATCACAAGTTGTAGAACAGCCTCTCTATGAAGATTCAGATGAAGAGGACAAGAATGAGAAACATATAACCGAGCAAATGATTGTAACCACATTAAAGGCAGACTATCCCGAACTAATCACTATATCCGGTGGAACGACTCCTTCCCAATCAGCCCCTCAATCACCACACGATTCAAAGTCATTAAGTCGTTCCGAAAGTGTTCGGAGTAGAGAAAAGATTACTATAATTGACACAATTCTTGAGGATAAGGACAACGAAAAACTTAATCAAATTTCAGACCAAAATATAAACAAAATTGAAATCATTTCAGAAAAATCAAAAAATACTTCAGAAATGAGTGATAAACAAACCACTGATATATTAAATGTGAGTTCATCTCCAAAAGATCCCAAAGATGTTAAGGATCTTAAGGATGCTAAGGATGCTAAGGATGTTAAGGATGTTAAGGATGTTAAGGATGTTAAGGATGTTAAGGATGTTAAGGATGTTAAGGATGTTAAGGATGTTAACCAAAATAAGGATAAGATATCAGAAATCTCTGTCATTGAAACCAAAGATAAGTCAAAAGAAATGAGTGAAGACTCGAAAATTAAGAAATCAGAAAAAGAAATCGTTATAATTGAAGGCAAGTCTACAGAAGACATTAAATTCGATACCGAAAAGTGGGGAAAACCTTTAGGTTTACCAACACTTCCAGAATCTACAGAAAAGAATTTAAATAAATCGAATGCATTGAAATCTAATGCAATGAGTGCTCCAAAAATGTCAAAAAACACTAAGAAATCAAATGAAAGCGAAAGTACAGGAAATGCAGTTTATGTGGAGTTGGCGTATGTTCCCCATCACGCGGACCAACACTATTGTAACGCAGAATATTTTAAACGTGTGAGGGCTAAGTATTATGTCTTCAGTGGAATAAATCCTCACAAACAAGTCTTTGAGGCTTTGATTGAAGGAAAGAAAGAGTGGGACAAACAGTTTAACACAACTGTTATCCCAACCCATGAAAGCGAGTCTTTGGGTTTTTGGATAAATAATAACCGAAATATGTTAGAAGAATACCAAATAAGTGTTGCGCCGGCGGCCGATCGCTGTACCGTCAACTTAGAGGAACACCAAACTAAATGTTCGGCCTATAGGGTTGAGTTCTAAAAGGGTTGACTTTTGAGCGATCGTCGGATAAGTGATAATTTTTATTGAATTAATTTATTGCAAATTTTAATTTTAATCGCATTTCGTTTACTATTCATAGAAATTATTTATAGAAATTTCTGATTTCTATTAACTTTGCAAAACATTACTGAAAATAATCTGAGAAAATGCCAAATAATTGAAGAAATTGATGTTATGGTCTGGTCTGTGATCTTTAGATTATTTTCAACATTCAATGTCTCGAAAGTCTCTTCAATAAAAACATTATTTCATTAGTATTTGTCTTTTCATTGAACCCAAAAAAGACAAATCATTTATCCCTTAATTTAATAACACTTTTCATTCATTAATAAATATAATCTTAAAATGAAATGAAAGTCAAGTTTTTTGGAATTAAGAGCTGATATCAACACAACTATTCAGAAGAAAATGTGAGAACTGATAACAAAGAGTAGAATTAAATAAAAAGTTATCCATTCATTGTTTTAAGAACTTTAGAAAATTATCAAAAAATTGTTTGAATGGTTTAAATGTTTAACTTAAAAGTAAATCAAAGTTAAAACCATTTTTAGATTCGATGATAAGAATAATGCAATTATTTGCAGATTAAGTGATAAAATCATTGAAAAGAAGTTAGTTTTGAATAATTTTAAGTCTTTTAAATAATTTGTATTTTAAAATATTCCACAAATAATAGCCATTAAATTAAAAATCATTAAAACTTTTAAAAATAATTCCATTCATTTGTTAAAAATTATTTCTTTAAAAATATGATTGAGATTTAAATCAAGAGAAATGATCCTAGCTTATAAGTCATATATCGGAGAAGAATCAATGAATCATCATTTTATCGTAATCTAAAATTTTTCCATCAAATAAAATGATCTTGGTCCAAAATTCTTACTCTCTTACGACTCAAGGATTTAAATATGGCTTTCGGGCAAATCGAAGTCAAATTTCAAGTTTTGCCAATTAGTCGAATGAAAGGCAATCACACACTTAAGTGTTTCGATCGCAGATTTATTGTATTGTTTTAATTCCAGAGCTTTAGGGGGTCGACCCAAAAGGACAGATACACATTCGGATGAGGCACTACTGATAGATTCAAGATTATATCCACCCTTTAATTTGAATCAAAATTTTAATTTCGGTTCAGATATAATGACTCACTTCAAGACAAAGAATGATTTTGCCGTTCGCTAAAGAAGACAAGTGATGTGTAAAATGACCAAAAGCTTCCGGACTGACTTCATATTCTCCCAAAGGGTCATCTGTTTAATAGAGTGAAAAAAACTATAATAATTTTCAATAGTGGCGTAACTGACTTATGGCTGCATCGAAGCCGGCACTGACTAAAACCAGTTCGGGATTAAAACTATAGGCAACGGGAAGAATAACATTAAAGAGAGCTAACATATATTCGCTGTCAGTCATAGGGCCGCCATTCCAGGGAATGTTTATAACGTTTTTTCTTATATTATAATTTGATTTAATAGTTGTCGGAAAAAATTCTCCGAAATCAAATCGATGGACAGATATATATACAACTCTCTCGTCGTTTTCGAATATCTTTTGAGTTCCTATTTTTCGTTAGAAAAAGAATTAGAAATTTAATAAAAGAGTGAAGTACTGACCGTCGCCGTGATGTACGTCCCAATCAAGTATTAGAATACGACTCAATTTATATTTTTCAATCGCATATTTAGCGGCGATCGACACGTTATTGAAAATGCAAAATCCCGAAGCAGTGGTGCTGTCGGAGTGGTGTCCCGGCGGACGAATACATGCGAATCCATTCAAACATTTGCCCTCCAAAACATTATCGACAACTTGTAAGAGGTTTCCGACGGCCAATTTGGCCGCACTATAAGTATTATTCGTCAAATAAATGGAATCGTAATTATTCGACATTTTCTTCAATTGTTTTTCTTCCATATTTTGAGTGTTTTTAATGGTTTCGATGTATTCCTTTGTGTGAACTAAATTCAATTCTTCTTCAGTCGCAGATCTCGTACTTAAATGCAAACATTTATCTAACAAATTGTCGTCTTTTAATTTTTGAAAAATCGATTGTATTCTGGAGGGTCTCTCCGGATGTGATGACCAACAAATATGTTGACTCATATTCTCGTCATATGCGATACATGTCCTGTGCGTATATTTAACTGAAAGATCAGTAATAGCTATCAAACGATTAATTTCTGCCATTAATTGATTTCTTTTATCAATATCTTGGATGGGATAACAGTCACGCGTTGGGTATTTAGTGGGTCTGTCAATGAGAGCCATTTTCCCCTTATATTCAACATAAGGCAAGTGTTCCTTACGATGTGATTCATTTTCATTGTGTCGATCAAACAATCCCTGCAATTGTAAGCATTTCCAATAAGGCCTTAAGACACAAATCACATCCAAAACTGATTTTATTAGCGATTCTTTCAAAGGAGTTAAATCTTCTATCATAGGACAGGGATATCCGAGTAGTGTTCGAAGTGTAAGCGCAGCGCTTTCAGCGAGAGATGGAATGCAATACCCGCCTTCTAAGACCACACATACCTTTCCGTTTGCGACAGGCATTAAAGAATGGCACAAATGAGCGTAAATGGCAGGAGTCAAACACATTTCTCCTTCTGGGCATCCGATGGCAGAGTCATAACCGGCAGAAATAATTACAAATTGTGGGTTAAATTCATATGCGATGGGAAGAAGAATGTTGTGCCAAATCGCCAAATAGTCTGAATTTTTCATTTCTGTTTCATTCAAAGGAATGTTTATATTAAAACCGTTTGCATTTTGACCGCCAATGAAGTTATAATTAGATTCAATGAGTTCGGGCCAAAACTCCCCGAATTGGTAGCGATGTATCGATAAATACAAAACGCGTTTGTCGTCATAAAAACTGTATTGAGTGGCCTTCAGAACAATAATAGATTCAATTGATTACTGTAAATGGATGTAAAGCTAACTTGTCCATGGTGAATATCCCAATCAACGATTAAAATTCTCTCTAAACCCAAATTATTGATGCAATGCATGGCTCCGATCGCGACGTTATTCAGATAACAATAACTGAATGCAATCAAAATGAAGTTTATTTTGAACCGAAATCAATGAGTGATTACCCGCACACTTCCGAAGCCATGGCGTGATGTCCGGGCGGTCGCACTAATGCGAAACCATTTTCAACTTCACCCCTCACTATAGCAGACATCAATTCAATGGTAGATCCCGAGGCGTAGAGCGACAACTCATAAGTCTTTGGATGAAAATAAATGGCGTCGAAATGTGAAGATTTCTCTTCGAGAAGTTCCAAATCTTCAATATTTTGAGTGCTTTTAAGAAACTCTAAGTGTTCAGACGTATGGATTGCAAGAACTTCTTCTTCAGTTGCCATCCGTGGCTTCAAATTTATTTGAGTTACAGAAAACGACAAAAGTTTCAAAACTTACTTCAATGCGAAGACATTTCTCTATTAAATTCAATTCATTAAATCGTTTCAAAGTTTCGGTAAAACGTTTCGGATTCTCTTCATAGTTGTCGTCCCAAAGACATCGATGTTCTGACATTTGTTCATAATAAACTAACCCTGTTCTTTTTCTATTTGTTTTGTTAACAAATTATTTATTATAAAAATTTTATTCATATAAAAAGTTTCATTTTATACTTAATTTGTTTGCTCTCAATATTGGCCTCATTTTGATTGTCATTTAAACTCTGATTAAATATGAATTAAATTAAAATTTATAATTAGATAAAAGACGAACCAATTTGTGGACAAAAGTCGATAAATCCTTTTCTAAATTGTCGTTCATTTCAGGACTAATGAGAGAAAAAATACACAAAAAGTGGTCTAAAAGTTCTCAATATTTGTAATTATTTATCATTTATTTAGATATGATTTGAATGTTTTGAAACATTTTAAGAGATTTTAGATTTAAGATATAAAACATTTAAAAGATTTGAATATTTTTGAAATTCAAGTGAATGTCATTTAAATGTAAACAAATGTTTTCATATTTTTTTGAAATTTCTTTAAAAATATATTTTATTTCTCTTTTTTGACAAAAATTTCGTCAAATATTTTGAATGAAAAAGAGATAAAACTATTTGTTTCGCAATTTATTACTAAAAATGGTTTAAATTCTTATTAAATTCAGAGATTATTAAAAGATATTCAAAATTATTTTTGAGAGACATTACAATACCTGTAAATGAAGCCATCAATTGGTTGTCCTTTAGTTAAATACGTTTTCCAAACAACAAAATATATTTTTAATTTTATAAGATTCTTGTTTAACCTTGATAATTTTGCTCTTTTTGCATATTAGATAAAGAAATGAATAAAATTGACGATAAGTTAGGCTAAACTTATCATTTCTAGTGTTTGTATTTAAAGAAAAGTTAATTAAAAACAATTGATTTCTTTGTGAAGACTCCCAAAAAGACAGAATTTCTTCTGAAGACACGAATATCTGAAAATTTGGCGAATAATTTAAAAAACAAATAATTTGAGAAATTTATTGATTTTGTATTTATAAACAATTAAAGCTCTTTTATGACAAAAAACTTCTTTGATTTGAACAAATCGGTGACAAAAATATAACTAAAGAAATGTAAATCGATTTGAATTTGGTTTAAACGGAATGATAATCAATAAAAAATATATTCAAAACATATAATGATATCAAATAATTTTTGGATTTTTAAAAATTTTGTCTTAAATTAAATTTGATTTAATGTCTGACTATTAGATAGAAAACATAGAAAATAAGTGTTTAATCATAAGGTAGACATCGAGAGCTCAGTACAGATAAATATGAATAAATGTTTAGTCAATCGATTAAATGAGACAAATGTTGACTTTCAGTCCTGAACCGAATCAATAGCGTCGAGTGTTTTCTGCGATGCTATCAATAAATCAATTAATCGTTTATTTAATTTTATTAATAAAAATATTTTTGTTTAAACAAAATAAATGATTAGAAGAATTAGTAGTTATGTCCGGACACTATCGGAAGATTAAGTGATTTCTTGTTACTCACAACTAAAACAACAAAATCACTAGTCTTCCAGATAGACACCGGTTTGTCAGTTGTGTCAGCCCCACACCACACCACCAAACTTTCTATTAGTTAACATTATTTAACAAAAGACTCACCTCTTATGAATCATAGAACAGGCCACTCTGACCTGATGTGCAGTGCCTTTAACAGTGATTACTCTATCATTTCCGGGTCCAACGGCACTATCAATTGCTATTTCTGCCCCGGAATCTCTCCGAACGAGACGTATTCTATTACCCCCTTTACCGATGATAGCACCTGCCACCTAATGTATATCATTGACAATACAATTAATATTTTAATTAAAAAAAAAGAGCCAATTATTACATTATTGGGAACACTGATTGTAGCGGTGGCCGAACCGTCAGAATTTTCAACTAAATTAGAGTTTTCTTCGACAGCACTCGAATTAAAGTTGGTATCACCTCCAGAATAAGCACTCGACCATGAATTGGATGAATGAACGCCTCCACTATTGGGACTAATGCTGTCATTGGGAATCACATCTGACCAATAGGGAGCCTCTGCTCCTGATTGAGGCGGTTGTGCTGACGGTGGAACCGGTCGTGAATTTTCTAATAATGTTTTTATTAAATTTCGTGTTCAAAGAATATGATTTCTTACCGGATGGAAGCCAACGGTTCGAATAAATTTGATGCGGTCCACGCCTTTCTGCCGGTCCATTATATGGCATTCGAGGTAACCACGCATCGGGTGGTGGGGGTAATGGTGGCGGGTCCTGTTGCCAATGATTGCTTCTTCTATCATGCATTCGAGGCATACGGGTTCCACCTCCTCGACCTCCACCATAAGGCATAGCAGGACCGCGACCGCTTCGGAAATTGGTGGGCGCCGGCTCTGTATATCCACCATATTCAAGAGCGCCATAAACATCGAAATTATAAGGATCGTAGAGTTTGACGGGTCCTTTTATTGGTGACGATAATATGATGTCCAACACTATTTTGATAGCATTGATCACAACATTAGGATTTCCCTGAACTGCACAAATGCGTTCAGTTGAAAGTGGACAGCACTGGGAAAACACTTTGATCGCAGCTTTGGTTTGCTATTCAAATAAAAAATCAAAAACAAATCGAATTTATTGAAGTCTTACGTCTCTTAATTCTCGTATCCTTTGTCCTCCTTTACCGATAATACCCCCGGCGTGTGAGGTGTGTATTAAAAGCCTCAGTTCAACATCTCTTTCGGCGGTATTGTGTTGACGCTAATAATGAGTAAACAACTGTTGTAGAGAAGTTTAGATGATATCAATACTTACGTCGTCGATATAACCGATGACATCATTGAGAATATCTCCGAGAGTTTCGATACTCGAAACGATTGATAAAACCCTAAGAAATAAGAGAAGAATATTATTTCAAATCAAAAGTAGTTTTTGGACGGAACTGAATTTCGGAGTTGTTTTCACTTATCATTGACTGAATCAATGGTCACCTAATCTGAGCTTAGAGTGAATATAGAAGATAACTATACCGTTCAGGGCCAGGACAGTCGGGCACAGTAACGCTTGATTTATACTTTTATATCACGGGAAGGTCAGTCCGTGAGAACAGCATTCGGCCAAAGGTTCAAACAATTCGATTATTGTATTTAAATGTATAAATCAATAAGTGTTGGGGTTTTTGGTCAATTGGTCGGTGTTATGGACGGATGTTTTGGTCAAACGATGGGCCGGTATTGCAGTTTCAATAGCGTACAGTTATTTTTGGGCAAATTCAGTGTTAATGTCGAGACCGCCGCCAAAAGGTATGGAACCAGAAGTTGATGAATGCAATGGGAGAGAGAAAAAAGAGGCAAAACTCGAGTTATCCTCATTTCGGTTTACAATCATTTGAGTTATGGTTAAGTTATTGTCAAAAAGACTAAAGACTCGACTCATTTAAATTTTTGGTTTCATTAATGTTTGGATTGAGTCAATCACTTAAATAACTTATGACTCGAAAGACTGGAATTCGAAGTAACACTAAAGACAAACACTTAGAGTGACTTCGATTTATAGAGCGAAGGGACTGAATGGGACTCGAATACAGTGGTCGCCAATGACTACAGGTATTGAAACAAAAGCTAAACAATAATTCGACAAAATCTTACGTTTTTCCTAAGATGGTTTATATTGGCTCCTCCTTTCCCTATTATAGCTCCGGCTTCCTATACCGCAAAACAATCGATTATTAGTCAATAATTTTCTATTTCTTTAAAAAATAATTGAGACATACTTTACTCGACACTAAGAATCTAATGTCCAGCTCTTCACTGCTTCGGAGTTTTTTAGTCGGCTGTTGAGTGCCATCATTTGGATCGGATTGAATGCCATCTGACTCGAGGTTGTGATGATTATTGGATTTGGGTTCTTCTTTAATGTCATCGTCCACTTCATCTATGGTCCGCTTATGACTGTTCTCGTTATCATTCATTTGTTGGCAATTTCTGTAATAAGAGAGACATTATGACTCTCTTTAAGTCCGGACAGGAATGACAGTAAACGAAATGAAAGCAACGAATAAATAGTCTCTGGTTTAGACTCACACTATCACTGGTGACAAATACATATTAAATATTGGGTGTGTATAGTGTGTACCGGCACAGGTAGTACTGTAGTGGTGGTACTGGAATGATAGTGATACCAATTGAAGAATAACACAAATTCAACTCAAGTATTAGAAATCGGATCAATAGAATAGCAATTTTTGAGAAGAAAACCGACCAAAAAATGCAAAGGAATAGAATATTGGATTCATATTTGGTTTACTACTGATGTGCTGTTCTGTTGCTTAGAAACAAAACCACAACAAATAGTTATCAAAAATAATTTATTGAAACTAAACTGGAGTTTGGCCTAAGTTTGTGAGAACCACCTGATGAGGGACTGACTCCTCGTTTATGTTTTGCATATTTACTGTCGAATACATTAAATAATAAAATCTATTGAAAAACGAAAGCATTTATAAGAAAACATAAATTCAAATAAACAGACAAAACATTTAATGTTAAGAATATTGAATAAAATATATTTGTTGTCATTTAAAAGACGTTAAAAGAGTTTCCTTATCCCTATTAATAAATTGTTTCAATGGTTAGTAGTTATCGACAGACAGTTCATTGAAAACAGAATAATATTCTTAAGTGAATTCAAATGTAATATTTGAGTCAAATTATAGGCAAATATTAATGACGTTAAGTATCGACTCTTTTAATAATAATAGTGTGAGTCCTCATCAGGTGGTTGTGGTTTAACCAACTTTTTATTGTTTAGTTCAACATTTGTTGTGTTTTGTCTCTAAGCGACGGCCAATTCAATGAATGGCATATCCCAGTACTGACAGCACAGACTGTTCTGTTCTGTTCTGTTCTGTTCTGGGCTCTCATCTCATCGCTGCCACAAATTGCAAAAGTATTGATCCAAATGTGTGACACTTCTCTCCACTTTTGTCGTTATATACTTTCAATAGTATTTTTGCATATTTTCTAAATATTTGTCATTTAATCTAAAACTCATTATTTTAATAATATTTTTGTTAATATTATAAGAAAAACAATACAAAGAATATAAGCCTTAAATCAATACATTTCTAATCTATTCTTCAGTTCTAAAACTATTCAATTCATTCATTCATTGATCAAAAAATTAGATTTTTATCAAAAGAGAATCTAAACGTTATCTCATTATATCATTAAATCATTATTTCATTAGAATTCAATTAATTGATTGCAAAAGAGGTCTGACATCAAACCATCGATTCTTAAGACACAGAATTGCAGTGAAAAACAGAAAATCAATTTCTTTACAATTCTTTTCATTATTTATAAAACATTTGTTTATAATTTTAGTGCAATTTTTAGTTCAAATAAATAAATACTTTTTATTTCAAAACAAATTTAAATGTCAGACAAAAAGCATTAAATTAAATGCATTTAATTTAAATCAATTGAAAAATATAGGCTTCGGATCAGTATTTTAGTGAAGACATACCTTTCAATTCCAGATTTATTGAAGATTTAGTCCAAACAAATCAAATGAATTGTAGTGTCGGCTAATTGTCGGCGAATTTAATACAAATTAAATTCAAAATTGTTTTGAAGTGAAGCCAAAAATTGTATTGAATTGTATCGTCGATACGAGTAATTGCCTGTCAGGTGCTCTTCACTGCACAGCACTTCTCTTTTACTTCACAAACAAATGATGTCTTCAATTATGTTTCCAATCATCTCTTCAATGATCTATTCAATGGTCTCTTCAATGATATCTCTGTTTTGCCAAAAATCAATCATTAAATGGTTTTAAGAAGACTTAGTGAAGACTTTCTTCTTTGCACTGAATTTTAAATGAGTAGAAATTTATTTTTAAGGAAATAACGATATATTTCTTTCAGTACTCAATTGTTATGTCTGTATATTTCATACAAACTTAATAAGAGGCAAAACTTGTTCCAAGATTTTCATAATCAGATTTTCCTTATTAACTAAAATTTATTTTTTTCTAAATTAAATTCAAGTATTTTTTCAATAATAAAATATTTTTAGATTTAATTTTATGTTTTCTCACATTTTTAAAATAAAAACAAACTAAAAATATTCTAAAATATTATCATTTAATAAATAGTCAAAACATTGAATTTAAAGCAATTAAACAAACATTTATTGATTTAAGAAAAGCAATAATAGATTTATGAAACAATTTGTGTATTTATTCTAATTTTAAAGTTCTTTTGGTTTATTTTAACTTTAAATTGAGTTAAAGTGAAAACTGAGTGGACATCCATTTATTCTTTAATAAAACCTAAAAATGATTTTAAGTGTAAAACTGTTAGAATTTTATTACAATTTATAAATTTTATTAAAAGTCTTATTAAAACCAAAAATTCATTTTTAAATTTATGCGAAGAATTAAATTTAATTTTAACTAAACTTAAGCACAACTTTTGTTGAGCTCTGATTAATATTTCAAATGCTTTTAAAATTATTTATATTAATGCAAGGGTTAGTAATCGGACACAATTTGTGTCAAATGCCAAAAATTCCGCTGAAGTTTCAATGTTTTATTAAAATGCTTTGATTTTAACCATTTGTCTATTTATGAGTTGAGTCAACCCATAAATTGGAAGCACTTATAGTTTAGTATCAAATGTTGTTAAAAAAAAGTGTACTAAAAATAAGAACAGAATATTGAGATCTTTAATAACGAAATGGCTTTCAATCGACTCTTGAATCGATGTTTCATTGATTGCAACAAAATTTATTCCCAACGCATACAACAAAACACATTAAAAACATACCGTTTGAATCTGGAAAAGTTGCACTAACTATTGCAATACCTTGCTAAGTTTTTAGTATTCATAAAATACATTAAATGAAAATAATTGAAATATAAAGAATCAAAATTAATATATTATTTATTATTAGTAGTAAATAATTTTCTTAATACAATTTGTCAAAACCAATGCTATTGGATACAAAACTATCCTGATCATATTTAATCTAAGTTATAACTTTAGCGTTTTGAGTTGATAGGTCTTATATGAACTAAAATAGGGCTAATTTTACCTGCTACATGATTAATTACAAGCTAATTTATAATTTTTCCTGAAATATAAACAAGGAAAACATTGGATTTACCAGAATAATGTGCAAGAGCAATAGTTCCTTCAAACACATTAATTCTATCCTTTTGAAAATTAAAATTTTTCCTAGTTTCTTTGTTTATCCTTTTCGAATGAGATTATATTAAAATATTAATTATTGATATTATTATTATATATTCGGAGAAATTATTTTTAATTAATTTTTTCTTATATTCAGTTTTTTATTATTAATTTTAGAGATTAAATATTTATAGATTACGTAAATTACAGTCATTTTATGATTAAAAATACATTTGAAATTAAACTACAAAACGTTGAAATCTCTCTAAAGTTTAGAGTCTAAGCCTTCAATTTTAAGGAATTATCTAAAAAATGTTAACTAGTGAAGTTTGTTCTTTAAAGTGAAGGTATACTTAAAAGAAGGTATCTTAATTTAGAAGAATTAAAATTTTATTGTTTACCAACTTTTTTGTCAATGTTTTATTTAAATATAATTCTACTTGGTGAATTTATATTCATTTTTTTATACCAAAGTTGCTATAAAAACAAGAAAACAAATATAAGAATTTTATATATAATAAATTAAAATCAATTTTCAATTATTTTTTTTGTCCTATAAATTGATTTTATAAACTATTATTAATACAAAAATAAGACAAACTTTAAATAATATGAATATTATTTTTAATGAATCTGTATTTCATTAGTGATATCGAATTACTTTACATTAAATTTTTATTTTAATAAAATGAATGCATTTATTACTCAAATAAATAAAGTCTAAAATGTGTTTTCATATAAAAATTTTGTCAAATAATTTCATTGCTATTAAAATATGAATTTATGGCTCTTTTTTAGATTTTGGAACTAAATATGATTATCATTGATAGCAATGGTTATAGAATTGATACATGTTCAATTATATTTTCTTTGTACGATAATTAAAATATTGCTTGATAAGTATTTCTAAAACGTTCTAATTCTAAAAACTATCAAATTTCAAAAATTTAAATTAAACTTGCATGAAAACGATTGTATTTTGTTGAATCTAAAAGGAAATAAATATGAAAGTTTATGAGCTCTATATTAAAGACTCTATATTTAAAGATAAGCAAGATCAAATATATGGCTTAATTCAAACTGAGGCCTTAAAATTCAATATAAATTTTGTGATCAATATTTGAATAATAATATATATATATATATAACCAAAAGATGTTTGCATTGAATTTTATTTCTCAATAGTATTTTTAAAATAGGTTCTAACAAATGTGTAGGAATAAACTTTTCACTAAATTATCTTTTATTTTAAATCTTTAAATGTTTAAACTTTTAAATTTAATTTCTTCTAAATTAAAGAAAACAATTCAAAGGAAAAAACAATTTTATTAATTAAATGAAAAAAACATAAATAAAATCTATTTTAAAAATTCAGGAATTATTCAGTGATTATCTAATGTATGCAAAGTTGAGGACAATTGAAGACTGGTATCCATAAGTTGTCGTGTGATTTGTGCCGGATTGTGTTCAGGTTCAGTTATTACTAAGTAATAGGTTCGCGATTCGCACAAAATATGACAATAAATGGAAAGAACTATATTGATGTCGTCGTCTTCATTAATCCCAAAACAAGAATAACCTTTAAATTAAAGAATATTTAATTAAAATTGAAAACAAAAGGAAAGACCGATAAAAACTAATGAAAACCTGGAAATAAAGCTCTGATTTGATGCAAAGTTTTGATCGCTTTTGAGAACTGATGACTGACCACAAATTCTCTTAAATGAGTTTCTAAATCACTCAAAACGTTTTGATCTAATGAAGTGTTGGACTCAAACTGAGGCGAAGAAGAATTTGATTGACGATCGCTTTCAGTGTCTTCTAATGATTTTATTAAATCTGTCTTAACTGCAGTCACTTCTTGTGATAAGTTAGAGACCTGTTTGTAATGAAAATTAATTATAAAATTTAATTAAAAGAAATAAATAATTTACCAAAAATACTGAACAATGACTGGTATTCGTCCGTAAGAGAGATATGAGTCTTAAATAGCTTTCGATGAGAAGCATTAGTTGAAAGTGCAGTTTATATAAACATTTACATAAATCTGTTCGCAAATCCACTAAATTTAACTCTGAGCTCATGTTTGGGTCGTTAATGGTTTCCATATTCAGATTTCCTCTCATATTATTAAGACATTCAAACAAATGATCTTTTTTTTCATTGAATGTTTCCCAATGTTCCTGAACTTCAAGTATTCCTAATCGATGTCTTTCCAAAAGTTCTGGAATTGCAGTAAACAGTGAGGGGTCAACGAAAACAAAAGGAAACTCTATTTGACTGCCAATTATATCCAATGAATTAAGAAAACGTGAAGTAATGGCGCGGAACTGTTCCGAAGAATGCGGTAATAGTTCGCACGACTCGCGGGTCAAATGAATAACTTTTTTAAAGGTCTCATTGAATATTCGCGAAAGCAATTGATAGGACTGAGAAGATATGTTACCCGACTTATCGCTCATAACCAGACAAAAGTGGGAATTCCACTGCTCTTCGATATCATTAGTAAGACATTGATTTTGTATTATATGCGGAGAAATACTATTCGAAACCGAAGTATTACTTAAAGTGAGGTCTCCTTCACTGCCTAAACTATGAGAAGAACTATGAGAGAGCACACTTTCTGGTCGATGTCTGTCAGAATCAAGAAGTGGCAAAGCGTTTGGCAAAAACATAGAACCGGTTTGTAATGTCATGTCTGAAGAGAACTCAAGCGGTGAAACACTTTCTGCCTCTTCGTCTGAAGATAACTCATCTTTCCTAAGACTGGAGAGGGAACCGATATTTCTTAGGGGACTATTACTCTTAATATCAGTTTCAGAGGCGTCCAAATTGGAGAGCGAACGGCGTCGAACTCCCCAATTGAAGTTATCCAAACTCTCTCCCTCTTGACTCTCGAGTTCATATTCCAGGAAATCAAAGTCTTTGAAGAGAGCAAACTCTGCGGGAGAGGTATCTTCCAGTTTGCTATCACCTGAAGCATCATTATTAGTTGCAGATATGTCTTCAGTACTGCTGGCCATCGATGATTTACGGTCGACGACATCACTATTTTGACTGAAGATCACAGACGGACTCTTAGGCAAACCCACGCGTTGACCACAACTGGTTAGTAAACCAATTAGTCGTTCCCTAATACGTGACTGTGAGAGCCACGGACGGCGCCAATTGTTATTGTTTTCATTGAATGAATGGTTGTGTGAAAGACTGCGTCGCGGAGAAGATGTATTGACTTCCTTTTCATCGGAACTAATCTTTTCGTTAATACAATTGGTTTCGGGAATGTTTTCCGTTTCATTGCTTTCATTTTTAATGAGATATTTTCTGCCGACAATCGGTGTTTGATTTAAATCAAAAGTGAAATCCATTGTCCTTCCGGGCAATTCTCGCTTTGAACTAAACTCTGAATCAGCAAAAGAAGTTCCCGAAGCGATACTAATGCAATCCACAGAATAGGAGCCACTCGGAGGACCGTTATTGAAGTTGGAATAAGTCGGAACGATGTTATAAACGGGAGGAGTGGCTAATGTGGAAGAGCGCGTCACAACCAGTTTTAATATTTTGAGCGCATCCTTCCATTGCGAGCCTTCGATATATTTTGTGGACACTTTCAGAATATCATTGTTTATAGAAGTGGTTGAAGTTAAGTCTATGTAATGAAGCATACAATGAAGAATTGAGAGAATATGTGGTAACAGAACTGGAGTTCCCTTTTCAGCCATCTTTTCAATAAAGAAAAAACAAATGAAAAATTGAATTTAAAAAATGAATTCTTTTGTAATACTTCGACTAAAAATGAGACTAAATTAAGGAAAGTATGAGAATAGGCGTCATATAAGTATTTGACGACACATTTAGTCCACTGAAGGTTTTCTTTACTAAAAGATCGTCGACTGTAGAGCATCATAACTGTGGCTAAATTATCCAATTTCTTTGACTTCTCTGTACACCAAAGCGCTATATTTTCGGCCGCCTTTTAAAGAAAAACATTGAAAATCAATAATTTAATAATTAAGAGAAAGCAAACCTGACTACAGAGAGAGTTGGGCTCATCATAATTAAGGAGAAGATATGGTAATTGAGACATAATATGATATGGAAAGGAATTGGCCGATTCCGACGGATCGATTACATTAACTTCTAATAAAGGCGTCAATTTGTGCAATAAATTTATTGTCGGTTCATAAGTGATGGGAGACGTACAGCCCTTTAATAGTAATGAATGAACGCCTGGAAATTGATTCCATTTCATTTGCATAAATATCTTTTCAATCTTTTCCTGTGAATCACTTTTTTCTAAACTTATTTTTGATAAAAGTTTGTCGAATAGACGTAACGCCAAAAGGAATTCGTGTTCGTAATCAGTTTCAAACATAACGACTGAAATCCAAAAGAATTGCGCCAAAAGTGAAGTCTTGTCTTCAACTGTCATATATTGTTGTTCTTCTAAAGTTTTGAGAGACTGAGCACTTCTGGATCGGCCCAAAGATGTGTTTGGAACCAACTCAGAATCAGTGTTGTGTCGATTTCGAACTTCTGAATGAATCGAATCATTATATGCTCTTCGGGCCGGATATGACACAGAATATGAAGTGCTTCTAATATGAGTCGATATTTGATGCCGAATAATAGGAGCGAAAGAAACACTGGAAGGAAGGCTATTGGACACAATAGTAGACGAACCCATACTTGTAACTGTTGAGGGAGTGCTGACGGGCGCACTTCGACGGTTATTCTCTTTTGAATTCAGATTCGGAGTCGATTTAAAGAATTCTCGAACTAATTCTCCAAAAAGTCGAGAGTCTGAGTCAAGTGAATCCACTGCCGCTTCCAAAGTAAGCATTAGTTCTGTAACATATCCCTGCATATCTTCTCCCTGTTCTGATACCGTTTCAACCAAACGCGACAAAATGTCTGACAACATTCGACAATTTAAAGGCATTCTCAACGCTCTGAAGATTTGAAGAGAACGTCCCGCGTAATGTCTTGAAGAACAGGAAAGAGCTAATTGAAGAGATATCTCTGACCATCGCTCTTCTAACTTCGCTGAAGGCCTCGACTCTTTAAATACATAGAGAATGTGTTCAATGAAATACGATAATTGATCGGCAGAACGAATGGACCAAACTTTTGCAGTGATGTCCTCATAATTCCAAAGAGGAACGCCTTTCTTTGATGAGATAAAATCAATCAAATACTTTATTAATGTTTCCAAAGAATAGAGCGATTTATTGTCCGCAACAGTAGTCTCTTCATTAGTCTCCGATTCTTTTATATTTGTGTCTTCGAAACCATTATTTTGGTTTTCTTTTGAATAAAAGCCACCAAAAACAGAGCGCTTCCTATTCCGACCTAAACTGCTTTGACGGGAACTTCCATTTGAAACACAATTGAAATTCTTTAAATTTGGCGGATCAATAAAATTAGGTAATGGTCTCGGAGTGATGGCAGACATCGGTAGTCCATAACCCATTTGCTGGGTTTGGTTATTGAGCAGAATTCTTGCGATACCCAAATGGTCGTTATGTCGGGACACCACAATCAACAAATTAAGCAGAAGTTGTTTGCAGTGTTCGTATATTATCGGTCGCGTGTGATCTATGCCTAAGAAAATTATGTGAAGCATAAGAGGAATGTGTGGCGTCCAGTCTATTGCTATTCCATCAATTACTACATCAGTTAAGAACATTAATCCCAAATTACAGCGATGAAAGCCAACCACTGACTGACCAGAATTGGGCAGAAATTCAGTCAGTGGAGCGTAATATCCACCGAATTCAGGCATTGGTAGCGGTCGTGGCTGTGGTGTCATCGGTTTTATTGATCTGTCACTTTCTATGGCTCTTGTGATTAGATTCTCATTAAGAAGGAACTGGTCATCCGTTAAGATATTTATTTTATCAGTTTTGGAACAGATGTCGGGTTTGTTGTCTTTAATGGAATGACAACTTTCATAATATCGTTCGTTAATACCTTCTGCAGCCGAATGTCTTTTTGTATGAAGAGTTCCCGATTCACTAAAAGTAATCAAAGAAGAAGTTCCGCCCTCTGAATTATTATTGGATCCATTGGCGCCATCATCTGAATGTCCGCTTCCTTTTCTAATACTGGTTATTCTAAAAAAAGGCGGCGCTTCTGTTCTTTCGGTCAAACAATTGAGTGATTCAACGGTTTGTAATTCTGACATCAATTCATCGATAAGTCTTTCGGGTTTAGAGTGAGACAAATATATAACAACTCTTTTAGCCGACGGCAACAATTCATTTGCCAAACCGGTCAGAATAAAGAGATATCTTATAATTATTCTTAAATTGTTTGGCCAATACGCGCAAAGAGCAGACCAGACTTCTTCGATTTCTTTTGGGAAGTTATCTCCAAATTTAATTGTGATATAAAATAAATTATTTAAAACCATTTCTGATGCTTCAACTGAACCCCAGCCTTCTTTAACAAATCCGTCCTCTAAAGTTGGATCGTTAGCAACGGAGTACGACGAGGGCTGAAGGTTAGGATCGACCAGTTCTATGTTATAGAGCCAAGGAATCAAATATTGAAGTAAATTTTGACTAACAGTCGGTTTTGCGGTTTGAAACCGATATGTTATTTCAGAAAAGAAAGGCATTGAAAGTTGTGGATGAAGGTGTGCCATACGACGAGATATTTCCATTTGAGAACAGGGATACACATTTGACAATAAGGGTTCGTAAATATCAACACTTTTTGTTGATTTTTTTCTTATTTTCACTTCAGATAAATCTGAAAACGGATTATCGAAACCAAAATCATTGGAGGGTTGACTGCTTTGTTCCGATTCCATATCATTGTCTTCAACTTTATATTCTTGACTTAAATCAAGAATTTCGTCAGTTTTAGAACCAAAGAAACGATTGTCGAGAATCTGCATTAAATGCAGAGCTATTTGATGGATGTGTGCTCTTGGACAACCGATGTTCATTAAAGTTGCATTAATTATAGAAATGTAGTGATCGCACGGGTATTCTCTCACTGAAAATATAGTCGCCATCGCTTGGAAACAGCCATCGGAAACGTTAGTGTCTTTAGTAAAACACGAGTCGACCAACCAGTCTAAGAGTGAACCGGCATCCGGGTTATACTCCAAGAGCAGGACTATAGTTTCCAATCCCAGTTCTCTTATTCTTTCATCAGAAGAACTGAGTAAATCAGTTAACCATAAATACAAATTACTTTCATCGAAGAGACACTGCGGGTCAAAGATTGATCCACAGCACAACACTGACGACATCGCCGATAGTGATAATAGTTCCAAATCAGTAATGGATGGCGAGCCGACACTCGTATTGTGTTTGAAATTAATGAAGACATGACTTCCATACTCTCCACTCCAAGTGGCGAACAAATAAAATAAATTTCGTCTCAATTCTCGACTTAAAAGATTCGATCGATTTTCAATCGGAAAACTTTTGATTAAACGAAATATAAACGAACAAAATGATTGTTTAATGTCCTGAACCAAAGAATTTGAGTCTTTGTCAGTCTCTGATTCTAAATAAAGTCGGGCGCCATCGATATATTCAATAAAAGTATTGCTAAGAGTGCCGGCGTCGCGATCTATCACACATTGACTTATACCAAGAATATTTCTGTCAGATATAAGCTTCAGAAGTCTTCCGATTTGAATTCTTAACATTTCTCTTCTCTTTCTTCGCCTAAGATTTTCTTGTTTTTTGTCGAACGCCTCCCGAATGTATGGCACGAGTTCTTCGATTAACTCTTTGAATACAAATTGATTTACCTGAGAAACACCTAAAACGACAGCATTTCTCAAATCGTTTTGATCACTCCTTAAAAGGGGTAAAATCTGCTTAAAAAGACTCTGAGCACTGACTCCTCTATTCATTGGCGAACGGTTTTCAACTGATCGTTCAGAAGAAAGACTATCGGGAGAGGCACAGCTTTCATGAGGAATATATCGAAGAGATGATACAGAATTAGGAAGCATTGCCGGTGCGATCCGACACGCGTACATCAGATAATTCTTCCACAACTCTAAATAAAAATCTCTTTCGGATGAAGACTTTTTAACAGTAGAAGTCGTGCCTCTAAGCAAAGCTGTGGCCCTATTGTCGCTGACAGGATTTGGGTCCAAATGAGTAAAAAGTGTATTTAGTCGATGACAAATAAGAGGCCACGAAAGAGAAACGGCTGACGGACAACATTTGATTACTTCATCGATAAGTGGCATAAGACATGCGGACCAGGCGTTCATTTTAGATGACTCGGTTTCGATTTGGTTTTCATTGTTTTCACTTCTAATGACTGAATCGGCGTCGACTTCACTCTGATTTGAAACCCAAGAATTGCCACTTCTTTCAGCCAACCACTGGAGGTCAACATTAAAAGACGCAGAAATTATGCTCGACTTTTCATTGGAGGGCAGATAAGGAAAACTTAATTCCACGATTTGAGGACACATTCTGTCCATTACTGAGGCCACGGCTTCATCACATTCTTTGCCCACAAATAATAATTTAAACAAAATTTTGATTTCTTTTAAAATATGAGCTGCGATTCGGCGAACGGGTTGTCGACAATAACATATCATAACTAAAGCTAAAGCTTCGACGTTATGCAAGACATTCGCCAAATGTTCACTTTTAGTAGAACTCAGTTCGGGATACGTATGTTCTTTACTATTATTTGAAGTGTTAGGGGTTTGAATTGAGTGCTTCCAAGAAGTCAATAGTTGTAATAACATTCTCAAAGAGTTGTCAATAAGAGTGGGAAACGAATCATTAATTTCATGTAATAAGAAATGAATAAAGCCTTCGATGACATCTTCTCTCCAATCGGCGAAATCAACGATCATATTTTGCAACGACTGAAACGCTAAACCTTTCATTTCTTCGTCCATATGTACTGTAAGTCGAGCCAACAGATCCACTAAATCCTGTTTAGACATACCGTCGGGGATAAGACGTGGAACGGCCGCAACACATGTCCGAAATAAATCTATTTTGGGTTTACGTTCACCAGTAATCATATCATCCGGTTCTTTATTCTGATTTTGAACGGTTGTCATCATTAATGGGCGACCGAACTGTACGTCAAGAGCTCTAAGAATATCACTCAATGTTTTTCTGACATAAGGGTAGTAATGATTCATTCCTATGGTTCGGGCCATCTCTTCGGTCAACATTTTGTTGAGAAAAGTTTTTTTTACTCGAAGTGTACTTCCAGAGGGTAATACACCAACAGTTCGGGGCATTGGAGGCTCTCCTTCTTTCTGTTGGAGACTATCAGCGACTACAAGAAATGAACGCAAACCAATACTCATTCTTTCGGGGGTCAGAATAATTTTGATCGAACGGCCGACTGATAACAAATCGAATACAATTTCTTTCATTGCAAAGTCTAGTCTTTCCTGTGCTATGAATTGAATGATTTTGACGAATATATTGAGAGGAGTATCTCTCGGAACAACAGCTTTAGAGCCCTTTGGAAACAAAGAATTGACAATTGAGTGAAGACGACTTTGAGTGGCGGTATTCGACTCGCATTTGATGCGAATCATATAAACCCAAAGTAATCGATATAAGGATTCGAGCGCTACTCTACACATCTTCGGGTCCCTATTCTTTAGATGTTGTAAACACATCGTCAGAAAGTAGTGCCAATTCATTAAGAAAAATGTCTTTTGACTGACACATAAAAGACACGTAACGAGAGGAAAGAGGGCCAAACTGTGCTTCTTTTTAGTACATAAGTCAAGAGTTGGGGGGTACAGCATTTCCACAAAATTTTTAAGACAGGGAACGTTAACCTCATTCTTGACCGTTGCCGCCACCGGTACTAATATTTCAACAAAAAGTCCGGCCAACGCGTGTTTAATGTCTTTATCTTTAACTTCGAGGAAATATGCGGCGCATTCCTGCATAAACTGAAACGAAGCCTCAAACTCTTCGATTGGAACCATTTTAATGCGAAAGAACTTCATTCCCATTAAGAGACTTATAATACTGTGAGTTGTGATCGGATTCGACTCTTTATTACGAAGTTCTTTAAATTCATTCATAAATCGTTTGCGAACGGATTGAAACCGCGATTGAGCCAAAACTCCGATCACTTCTGCGTAGAGATCAGCGATCATATTAATGTTCTGAAGGTTTGGGTCATTCTGTGCGTCTTCGCGAAATCTAAAATGTTTAAAAGCTAACACTTCGATGTGATTCGTAAGCTCTTCATATCCCGGATGTAATGATAACTGTTTGAGGACTTCGATCAGAACCAAACAGAAAATGAACTCAACGGCCAAATCTCTCTTTTCCAGTAAATACAAGTGTTCGCCCCTTTCGCTCAGTTCTGTCACATTCTTTGCCGTTGCCTTTGACTGAGAATCTGTCCACGACTTTACACTCTTTTGGTCACTCGAATGACTCGATTGAGAAGTAGTGAGACGTCTGTCTTCAAGTTGTCTGTCATACCACGCAAACAATGTTCGCAATAGTGATGGCAAACAGTGTTCAGCCACTGATCCGAATGCAGTCAACAACTGATCAAAAATAGGATCTTCTCCTCTTTGAAGAGATTTGGAAAGCGGTCTCTCCAATGGTTCTGAGGAAAGGACTAAATCAATCTTCTTTTGGGCCAAAACCGCAAATTCCGCGAAAAGAGTTCTTAATATGAATTCTCCCGGTTTTGTGTCAGACTTTGGATCAGGTCTTGAGCCACAATCTAATGACTCCACAGATATTTGTGTTGAACTCATTCTTTATCTTTTAATCATCACTTTCTCAGTAAATATGAAATCAAATATTATATTCAAAAAAAGTCGACTCAAACTTTAAATAAATTGCATTTTATTTATAAACAAATAATAAAAGAATTATCCATAAAATGTTTTTTTTTCTTTTGGATACAATTGTCTTTCAAATTGTAATATATTGTCAACACTTTAATACTTATTAACACTAAAATTAAAACACATCACGACTTTAAACTTTATATAAATAAATATATAAAATAAATACGAAAACAAATTTATCGATAATTTAATTAAATTAAATCAATTGCAATGTTTTGTTGTCATCTGTTAAAGCCTTCATTACTTAACTGACAGATAAGGTTTGGGCGGAGTTAAGGGAGGAGTTAAGGGCGGAGTAAATAAGTTTTGTTGACAAAAGTTTGTGAACGAATTGCAATAAAACTCCGAAATGAATGCAAAACAAAATACAAATTTATGTAAAATTAATAAATACTTAATTTTTTAATTATATAATTAAATGTCTCTTCTTATCAGATATGAGTCAATGGAATAGTTATCAAAATATTGTGAATTGTATTTAGTTTTGTTATAATTAAAGGGAAAAAATGTCAAAATTGATTTCATTTGGTTATAGTTTTAGAAATTCTTTGAAAAATATTTCAATTAATCAAAGAATAAAAAAAGTGTTTGACTTTTACGAAGACTTTATTGGAGTGAAAGACGTCCGAAGAATACAAGAAGCAGTTCTTCAGGTAATTATTGTTTTGATTCTTAAATCATTAAATTAATGGCAAATTATTACTAAAATAAGAGCGAATCCCAATTCGTTGAGTCAACAAAAGCCCGTCGACTACTTCAGGACCAATTGATTGGATTACAGCAACAGATCCAACAAACCAGACATAAATTAGGTCTAATTTCTCTCTTTTTCTCTTTTCAATACTTAAACTAATATTTCGTTTTTTGGTTTCTATTGATTAACTAAATTAACGAATGAAACGAAACTCAATTAATTATTTGAAACTCAATTTAAAAACCTTTGAATTCAGATTCAATGCATAGAAGCCATGAATCGTATTTGGATTTAATCACAAGAGAACATCAATTGATTAAAAACGAAATACAAGTTATGGACTCTTTCCGCAAATCTGAAGAAAATGAAAGGCATTTATTTGAACACTTTTCGCAGAAATTGAGAGACGCTCACGAAGTCTGTCATTATTTCTCCTTTGATTCAATCAATTGATTTAAATTTCTCATTAAAAGGTGGAAAGACTTCGACAGGAAAAGACTAAATACTTGTCATTAATTGGTTCGATAATCGGTGCCTGTCTTGGGATTATAGGGACGAGTATTAACTACGGACTTAAGAGAAGAGATTTACAGAAATTGGTTGAAATTATTGAAATCCAAAAAACACAAAATAATGCTCTAAACTTAAATTCACCCGAAATATCTGTCTCTGAAGTGACTCAAAATAAAGTGAAGGAAATAGATTTCGAACCGAAAACAGTTTCGACTGAAACACAAACTGATGTCAATAACGATAAAATCGTTGAAATGATTTCAAGCACTGAATCTAATTTAGAGTATCGAATGAAAGTGAATACTCTGACAACTATTATGAGTACTTATGCTTTAATTGCCATAACTTTACCCATAATTATAAGACTTTTTAGTGAATAAATCTTTTTATCTTAAACTATGAATTTAAAGAAATAAAACAATAATTTTTAATTATAAAAATATATTCATATATTTAGTAAAATTTCTTAATTAACTAAATAATTAATTTAAAATGAGGGCGAAAAGAACCGATCCGGTGGGGATGGGGTGAAATGGTCTAAATACCCCATCCCATCCTAGAGCAAAAAATTTCAACAGACCTAGTGCTTGTCCATAGACGCTAATATTAATGTTTCAAAATCCTAAGTATTTTTGCCCATTTTTGCCGATTTTTGCCTCGGGGGTACTTCGAATAAGTATGACATAATATGACAGATCTATCGAAGAAAGGCTTTTCTGCAAATGTTTTAAATATAAAAATAGAGATTTTTTAGTCATTGTTTTATATTCTATGCAAACGATGACAACGTCTTAATAATCACTTTTATTTGATTTCATTTCGAAATATATTAAAATTAATTCTTAAATAACTCTAAAAAAGGCATTCGTTGTGAGGAATAGTCATCAAAGTATTTGTTGGTCACAATTTACTTCAAATCACAATAATTATCTTGCTAATATTTAAAATTTATCTTTCACATTCTTTTCAAAGATTTTGACCATGATATTTTAGTGTTTAAATTTTAATATTTAAACATCTATTCTTTTACAGTATAAACTTCACATGATCACATTAATATAAAACACACAGATCATCTTTAAAAATTTAACCATGCTATTATTATGAAATT
>JAQIXI010000334.1:0-26129 GCA_034700165.1 Galumnidae sp. Gr-Ori-00277
GTTGTATATTTGGATATCATTATTATATTTATATCAATATTATTATAATAAAGTCAATGAACTTTTATTTTAAAATCTTTTATATTTTCATTAAGTTCTAACATTAAAATAATGGTTCGTTAAAATTGGGATATTCTGAACCCCCGGAACATAACATTTGAATACAAATTCATTTTTCATCTCTTTTTAAAAATAGTTTTATTAAAAAATAGTTCAAATCATTTAAAATTCGATTAAATGACATATTTTTGAAAAATATTAGTTACATAATAAAAAGTTGCTGACTCTTTATGAAAGGCATAACCAACTCTCCCTCTGAACCTCTTGTGAAATCTGATACATTGACTATCCCTTATAAATGGCTTTATTATCCATTTTTGATGACACTATTATAGCTATCCTTTAGCCTTAAAATTGTAGGCATTGGCTCTCAAATTGACTTTTCTTACTAACTTTATGACGGATTCTCGGATTCACAGGAAGTGCTCTGCAGTTAATGATCTTTGAAAGTTTCCTTGTTCACTATACGTTCTTCATTATTCACTCTTCTCTGTTCTAAGAACTCAAAAGTTTTCATTTATTGAAATACCAGACTTTTTACTTAACATTAATTAAGAGTTTTCTAATGAAGAGATTTTCAGTCTTTTGTTGGAAATATTCTCTTAATTTAATACAACTTTTTTTGATAAAACAAAATAAGAGTTTCATTTAGTTTTTCTAAATGTTTATAATATTTGCTTTCATTACAACAAATATTATGTTTTACTTGTTTTTCGTCGGCGTTTTATTTATTTGAAAATTATTTTTTGATTAAAAAAAATAAGGAAATCATAAAAATCATGTGAAGAGAATACAAGACTTATTAATAAAAGATTTGATTTTAGAAAAATGTTTATTATTTTTCAAAGAAATATCTCTGAAATATCTCTTCGGAAAATTTCAACATAAAATTCACTACAAATCTATAATTAGTTAATTAATAATTAAAAATTAAAATTTTAGTCGACTATCAAACCATTGGTTTATTGAAATAATTGGGAGAAAGACTTTTAAACAGAATCCGATACTTAATATAAACAATACTTGCGATGACAGACACATAACTGACGCATAATTTTTCACAAGAAATGCATAAATGTGTTGATTAGAGGAAAAGGCATTATCGGCCTTACATTCAATTACTATTGACTTTGAACAGAATTTTTTCAATTAACACAGAATTTTACTCAACCTTTCCATTAGTTCTACAAAATTGAAAGGATATAAGTTTTTGTTAGTCATTTACACAGATTGAGATATTCGTAATATGTTCCTGTTCCCTTATCGAAGAATCACTATCATCGGCACAGGATGTTATAATATATAATGAGAGAGACGTTAAGTTCCACAAACATTCTTCTATCGAAAGTACAAATCGATAGTCAAATATTGAACACAATTTTTGTGTCGCTTCTCATAAGAAACTAATATTTTGTTTCTAAAGATTTTCATTCCTTTTATTTCTACTTATATTTAGTGCAAAAGTTATAATAAGAAGGAAATTGTGATAACCGCACAAAATGTTGGCCCAAATAAGTGTTCATTTTATTCTTATTTTCATCTCAAGTGAGTTCATATATTTTCCCGTTTTTTGTTTCCCAAGAATTTTCTAAGAAAATACTTTTCCCTAAACAACAGCTCCGATACCTCTTATATTTGGTGACTGTATTACAGAAGCGGACAACTGTTTCAATAAATTCAGATCTGATTTGGAATATCAAATGAGACAACCCTTCGATAGCAACGAAAGTCAATTGAAGCAAATATGCGAGTGAGTGAAATATTAGCATGATAATATTTAATCATGATCAATTTCAATTTATCAAACATTTATCATAATTTCAGCCCAAATGATGGCTCTTTCAATAAAATGGTTAATTGTATCGATGAGGTGAAAGTCGAGTGTCATTCGGATAAGAAATTTCGCGCCAATATATGCGAGAAACGATACTTTAAAACTAGAATCACCAGGTTCCAATGGAAGGCTACATTTTTCTACCAGTTATGCCACAATACAAACACTGAATTGAAAGGTCTGTTCCAATATTTGTTGTATACTCTTGTAAATTTTCACTTTAATATATTTTTTCTTATTTCTGATCATTACATTGACCATGCTCATCTATCAAAATATCGATTTACTTTTAGCCTTTACTATATTTTGTTAAATTTGATATGACTTCAAAGAAAAACATATCAGAGATTATTCAGTAATTTATTTATATTTTATTAAAAAAATGTTAGATTTCTTTGAAGACGAGGATTGCATTAATAATGTCTACAATAGCCCCAAATGGAAGTGCGATTCATATGAGAGAATCGTCAAAAGTAAAAAGGACTGGAAGACAGATCATTACACCACTTGTAGGCAAGTCTTCACTTTTAGTTTCACACAATATCTTTATTATTACGAAAAGAATTTTAGTCTGTTTTTAACATTTTTAATGCATTACTCAATAAATTCTCAGAGAAAAACATTTTATCTAAAAATCTCTTTTAGAAACATTTATAAACTAATCTTTGATCGAATATATAAATCATATGAAAGTGTGTGTCTGTGTGTGTGAGAGAGAGTGAGTGAGTGAGTGAGTGAGAGAGAGAGAGAGAGAGAGAACTTGTAATTAATGTATATCTTTTGTCGGAACAGTTTATGGCAAAAGTTCCGCGACTGCAGTAAACGAGACATCGTATCAAAGTGTAGAAGTGAGGCGGGTCTTATTTCCGACAACTTATTTCACAGCCATCAGAGCTATTTTGAGAAATATTACACATGCTATAATTCGAGCAAGCTCAACGAACAGTGTTGGTATGACTCAATCAAAGCCACTCAGACATCAATTTCAATGACAACACAACCGACAAACGAAATGAGACACAACAGTATTGAAGAAAACACGAGTCACTCCTCGATTCAGAGCTCAGATACCATTTTAGACGCACAGACACCTCAGGACACAACTGAGTCACGAGAACTACAAAGAGAGAGTTCAGACGACTGGCAAAATGCAGAACAAAACACATCCATTGGTTTTGACCATAAGAACAGACAATCGGATGAAATGATTGCCACCGACTCTTACCAAACACATGAAGTCATAGCTATGAAAGTGTCAAACGATACCAATACTCAACATTTAAGCTCTTATTCTGTGGCCTTAACCGACTCATTAACAAATAAATACTCATTAATTACTCCAATTATAATAACATTTGTCATCAATTTAATAATTTAGAATGATCATGGTTAAATTAGAATCTCAAATACTCTTCATTTATATTAAACATTAACTCATATTTTCTTTTGATTGAAAGAAATCTACAAAAAATAAGTCAATTATTTATTCAAGTTTTGTAAAACAAAGTCAAATAAATGTCATAACTTAATAAATTTTACTCACTTATCATATCAATGGATGTCTTTACGACATTCATATCATTTTTGAACATATTTTGAAAAATACATTTTACCACTACTTTTGACGGATAACACATTGAATCAAATAAATCATTGATTGATATCTTTCTTAGAATACGAGACTTTACTTACGATAAAACCATCAGAAGAAATCAATATGACCATGGTGATTTTCGCAAAATAGAGAAAAGTCAAGTCAGGGCCTCATATATCATATAATAAGACATTTATAAAATACAGAAACAAAAGTCCAATTGAGTCAATACTCAGTAAACTTTCAATCATTTCTTTTAAGTCACGAAATCTTTTATTTTAAAAAAATTGAAATTAAAGTAAAACTCTTAACGAATATTAACTATTTTTTTGAACGATTTTATTGTAATTGCATTCAATTTATCACATTTTAAGCTAACCAAGAACACTTACATAGGGTTTTTAATTTACAAGTCACTCATAAGTTCAAAACACCTACCTGGTGTTCTTGGTAAGTTTAAGTTTACTCAATTATTTAACAAAATGTTTAGCCAATGATAGTGTTGGCAATATTGATCACAATTTCAAGAACCTTTTTACGGATCACTTCATGGAGGGCCTCTTTAACGACCTTCTTGATCTTATCCCAGGTCTTTTTGAGCCAACCCTCAGGTACGGCAGGGGTAGAGGTCAGGTTTTCTTTCAGATCGATATCGGTTTCGACGATTTGGTATTTGACTAAATGTCCCTCAGAGTCAACCGTCACTTCGAATTTCATGTGAATTATGACTTCTTCGTGGTCGCCCTCAGCGGTCACTTTTGCATCTTCTGAGATGGCTCTGCACTCAAACACTCCTTCCTTTTAATTCAAATTAGATATAATAAATACAAATGTTTCACGAAATCCTATTTAACAAAAAATATTACCTTGGTGGTCTTTGCGCAATTTCCATGTCGTTTCAGGTTCTCGAGTCCAGTGATCTCAACTCCGGGCAATTCCTGGATTTTAATCGATTTTTCTTTCCTGATCTCAACGATTGTTTTATCGATTAAACCGTTCACCTCTTGAACTGTTTTATAAAACAAATCAAATCAAATAAATTAAAATAATTAGATTTAAAGCAAATAATATGTTTGAAAAGAGACTGACCGGTAGTGATGTGCGCACAGTTCACTGCAGCCAAGAATCCCAGAACTAAAGCAATTGACAACATTTTGTTTCAATCAAATACTTTATTGAAATTTATTTTTCTAAACCCTTTTATACTCTTTTAAAAAGTTGAAAACAATAGCCCTTAACTGTGAAAGGTATCACCTGTTCAAATCTTAAGAGTTGCCAATCGATCAATCTATCAAGTACCTATTATGACAAATAGTCAAAACAACAGAAAAGTTACCCAATTTTAGACTTTAAACTCAATATTTTTCTTATACTATCAGTCGATTATTCTAGAAATCATGAACAACCTAGATAATTGTTTAAATTATCAGAAGATAACACAATTATTAAGAAATTATCAAGAATATATCATAAAATATAAAATAAAGTTCAATAATAATCCACTCAAACAATAAAAGTCACATTTAATTAAAGCGATAATCACTTAATGTCTTTAGTATTTACTTTTAATCATATGATACTAAAGGAAGTTCAGGGGTTGGGCTCTAACAGTACTGAACCAAATTTTTAATGAAATTCTCGTCGCAAAGGATAACAATTTATTTTATTTTTGAAAGAAAGCAAAACATCCGTAATATTAATATAATTAAAATAAATGAAATTCTTTACAATATTTACATCTTTTAATGAAAATTTACTCAAAATATATAGAGATATAGTAAATAGAAAGTTATGCAAACAATGAAACTTAATGGAAACAATGACCTTGATAAATTATCAATCTTATTAGAAGTTATTTGTTGCTCAGGATCATATAAGTTCCTTAATTGTCCAGTAGATGAGTGAATTAAATTCTGAAACCACTTTACTTTAGATAAACTCATATTTGAGCCCATATTAAGATCAGAATTATTTTGTGTGACTTCAAAGTTAGTCTAAAATGAAATTCCATTTAAAAATTAAACAAAAAATTTATAAAATATTAAAAAAAACCTTTTGTTTCAACTGTTTGTCCCTTAGCTTACTTTCACAGTAAGCAATGGCTATGGCGTACTCTATCAGCGCAAAGAATACAAATGCTATGCATATAATCATCCATACGTTGAGTGCTATGACATACGAAACATTAACTTCAGTGCTCTGATGCTGTTGTGTTATCAGAGCCAACAGCGATGTTATTACCTGACAAACAATTTTTTAGTTATTCATATAAAAAACATTAAAAATAATGTTCCAAGATAATCAAAAGTAAATGAAAAAAAAACAAAACCAAATTGTGGCTGTGCATGCACAATTAATGTTTATATACCAGAGCAACTCTAGCTGGATATGCTGTGACCGGAATCCAAAATCCAACAAATGACATGACCACGATCAATGTGCTCGGGATATATTTCTTAACAATATATAAACCTAACTGACGTTTCAATACGATTGTGCCCTTAAGACAGGAAAAGTTGCCTTTTGAAGGGTTGTGTCCATCAGATGTGTTTTAATGCAAATTTTATATGAAATTAAAGATAAATAGTTCGGAAAAAAATATATTAATATTAATCATATTCTGAACCAAATTCTAAATCATTAATGAAAAACGTGTGCAGAAGACATACCGATTGCATACTTTTTATCATAAGCCTCGTGATAGTAACCCTTTAACCAGAACTGAGGCCTTAGGAAAACAAAAAGAAAACATTTCGTTAATTAAGTAACAAAAATCACTTCTATTCAAAACATTTGGTCAGAATATTATGAATTCCTTTCATTACTTTTGATCGCAAAAAGAATTAATAGAATAAAATGAATGACAAAAATGAGTTAATATTTAAATATAAATAAATGTTTAGATATTTAGATAAATAGAAAATAAAAGAATATTTATCTTTATATAATTGTCATGAAAGAAAACAATCTAGGTGCTCTTACAAATGCAAATTCTGGGTAATGTAAAACTCTTTCCATTGAAGGACCACTGTTTGTATGTTATGCGAAACTAAGGAAACCATAATTAGATTTATTTGTCAAACAATTATTCTTTTATATGTACGTCAAAAGTGAACAACTCTTACGTGACATGAGGTCAATGTTGCAAGTTTGTGTGTCATGGGGAAATTTTGCAAAATCCATATCACAGCTCAATTGAAGCGATACTCTAAAAGGACAGACATTTGTTTTGTATTTCTTTATAATAGAAATTCTTTGAAAGCATTTTATGGTTGAAATAAAGTCATTTAATTCTGAGTCTAAGCATTATATTTAATTGAATTCTGTCAATTCAACCAAGATCATTTACAGTGCAATTCTTTTTTTTTTGAAGGATATTTAGCTAAAAAGGAAAATCACTTTTTCTTTCAACTCAAAAGAATCATTTTACAAACAGGGTTATTTTAAAATAAATTTCTATTTCATTTTTAAAAATATATTAAATCAAATGAGCTTGCATATAATATTAAATAATAAAATCACAATAAAAGTATAGATAATAGGGTTGTTCGAAAAGAAATTTTCCCTAGAAACTTTTCAAAATATTCCTCTATAGAAGACTTATTATATCGAGAAATAAGACTAAAAAATTTCTTAAGAAATTTAATGGGACTTCACTTAAATATTTTTCAAAGAAATTTTACGAAAAATTTTGAGCAAGGGTCATTAAGCAATAAAATCTATAATATTCGCATATTTAGTATAAACTTTCTTGCTCTTTTATATATTCAACTATACCAGATTAGTTAAACATTTATATAACTCAGAATAAAATAAATATTTAGTGATATTAAAACAAAATAATTATGGCTATTATGATCATTATGGTCATATGTCTTCCTTAGAACTCTATTCTACTATCAATCTAAAAGACAACTTGGTAAAATTCTTGGAATGTTCTAAGAATTATCGAGTCTAGACTATAGACAAGACATGAATTCTAATCATAAATAAAGTAATACTTATGCGAAGAACAGTTTAATATAACCTTTAATTGTCTTTTTGTCTAAACTATTGTGAAATTGAATGAAAGCAATAAAATGAGAGACAAAACATCTGTTTTTATAAATATATTAAAAACTAATGAATTGAATAAAAGAAAATGTATTAAAAAATGAGAAGACAATACCGGGAAGCCATAAACAGCTCCGTTTGATTGTGAACTGCGAAATACAGTGTCGGAAATATAATATCAGTTACGTGACCACTCAGGGCGTTCTGCAATATAAATTCCATTAATGTGTGTTTGACACTGAATATTCACTGCCAAGATTACTACCATTACATATACCCTACAGTTTCTAAAAACTATTATTTACTCAATGCATATCTATTTCTTAAGTCTTTGCTCTAAATTCACCAAGGATATTTATGTGAGCTTTAAGAAACTTAGCCTTTAATCAAATAAGAATTTTATATGAAATTCAGTTATAATTTCAAAGTTTCAGGAATTGTGTCCTGAAATTCAATTATTATTATAAATGAAATATTCCTTATCTGAGATCAGGTCTGCATTTACTCTAAGTATTTCTATAAGAAATGTCCAAAAACAGAGACCTTGAAGTAAGAGTCAGGAATCCATAATTTATGCCTCCATTTATTGTCCAAAACAATCCTCTGGTCATGACTTAAGTTTTGAGGTATTATCCGATAATCAGACCAATACTGATGATAGAATATGTCCACAATATATGACTGTCAATCATAAACATTGAAGATGATCTTGATCAATTATCTGCTAATCACTTACAAGTTCGGTCTCTTTAATCGATCTAATGTTCAGAATTGATATCTTGACGTCAACTCTGACTGGTTTTCCTTTTATTAGTTTAAAGTTATTTTAGAAATGAATTATTTTTAGTTAATTTATTTGAAATAATATTTGGAAATAACTCAAAACTATATTAAGATTTATGGCTTACCCTCGAGTTTTGGTGGCATTAATGGATCGTAATCTTTAGGAAGAAGTCTGTCGACGAGCAATGAATTTGTAGCGACACTAAAATGTACATCAATTCAGACAAAGTATTCATAAAAAGCAAACAAAAACATTGGGTATTATGTATTCCTCACATATTTTGTTGAATTCCAAATCCAAATACAATTTGTATTACAAACCAATGGCATAATGCCATTGTCATTGTCATTGCCATTGCCATGGTGCTTTTTGACAGCGGCTAATGTTTTCGAAGCAAATAAATTAAAGTTTGATTTGTGAAAGGAAGAAAAGGATCTAGTTGCAACAGGTTTGACATTACATTACATTAAGCAAATGGAAAAAAAAGATAAAAAATATTCGATGAAAGAAATTTGTTGTTTTGCAATACTTAAGGGAATTGAGAGAAATGCTGTGCTTTTCATCTAATATTGTTTTAATTACTTTTTGATTAATTTATGCAAAATAAGAGATATTTTCAGATTAACTGATCTCTTAATTACTGTTTCCTAAAACAGATTTTTTTCCCAAATAAATAGCTTTTTGAATATAAGACCTTGATTAAATATTGATAGATCATTTTAGACCAAGATAAATATTCATAAAATTTAACCACATTAAAAATATTATGAAAGGGTATTATAATGTCAATTAAATTATATTTCTTTATATAACATAATTGAATTCACCAATAAAAATATCAAGGCAATATTATATTAAGCATAAAACACAAAAAATGCCCGGATAAAAATTATATTCAAGCTAATAAGTAAGTAAAAATAAAAAATAAAAGTACTCACCTTCAAAATGAGACAATTTTCTCAATGATTTTGTTAATTTAAAAAAAGGATAGACTTGAATGTGTTTATACAGTTTATTATCACTGGTCTATAAATATAACCTAGTTACATTAAAATTGGTAAACACATGAATAGTCGGTTCTAATCAAAGGTTGTTTTTGATGTTCACTTAATTAGAATCAGTTAATCAGTAGTTTTTAGACATATTCCTGAAAATGTAAAGACATAAAAGAGAGCACTGGTTATCGATTAGCACTGGTTTTACTCAAAAAAAAATTAAAAAAACAGTTGCGTAAACTTTAAGACAAATTTAATTCTGGGCTCAAATAAGAAATAAATTAATGCTATAACTATAAGAGATAGCATTTAGGTTCTCACTTATCAGTTATTCTGTTCTCTATTCCGTTCAATAATATATATTCAATTAAAAACTAAGATTTTAGTTATAGAGATAAAAGCAAATGTCAAATGGAAATGAGACAGGTTGTTTATTTAAACAGTACAGAATCAAAGGTTTAAAGGAATTTCCAAAAGAAAAATACATCCGAAATATTCAGTGAGAATATTCTGTACCAATTAACATGTTCTATTTACAAGAAATCTAAACTATACTTTCAATCTTATAATGAAAGTAGACTTTCCGCTACAATACAACTGAGCGATAGAGTGGTGCGCGCTCTCAATCAACAAATTGCAGAATCGGAGCGAACAGAATAAGAATACTGATGTCTAAATAAATTTTTATCCAATTACTATTCGCTGTAATTTGTTTTAATTATGGTGTGCCGACAGAAAACCATTCTTTCAATAGTCGGTCACTTTATCTCTTATTTGTTTAAATTGAAATTCTGTTGAAATTTAGAAATTTGGGAATAATTGGCTCCGAATATATTAATAATAAAAATTTAATTTCCTTTTGATATACTATATCTCAAATCAGGGGATTATTTGAGAAGGTTTGTTATATTTTTGATTTGTATGTAAATAAGGAAAAGTGATTTTACTTGTGCTCTGACAATAAAACTACTGTTTATTATCAAATGATGTGCTAATAATAAACAAGGTTTGAGGGCAAAGCCTATGACCACTACATTTACTTAAGTTTTGTCGCCTTTAAATTTATCGCCTTAGGTTTTGCCCCTTTAAGTTTTGCCGCCTTAAGCAAGTTTTTCCATCCCGATCTGTCCCCTCCGTTACTCTACAAAGTTATATTGTTTTTCTGTTAAAAACAAAATGCTAGGGATTGTGGCTGGGTGGAAAACAATTCCATATACTACACTTCGAAAAATGCAGTGTAAAATAATTTTCCTTAAATTAGTTGATATGATTAGCTAAGACTATCTAGGTTAAAAGATACAAAATTATTGGAAACTGAATTATTTGGTGACTGATTTTCAGTGGAATCGCAATAAATATTTGAATTTTCTTAACTTTTATTTACAATTTGTTTGAAACACAAAATTAGTTATCGATTTAACCATAAAATTGAATAAATTTAAGTCAATGACTACTTTAGAAACAAATGCTTGAAGTGATTGAACACTAAATAATCACTGAATGAATGAGTGATTGAATATTGATTTCTATTCAATTCAAATGACTTATAAAAACAATCACTAATTGAATATAATTTGCATTAAATAATTGACACCAAAATCGCAAAATTCTCATACATTTTGTTAGATAACAAAAGAAATAAACATGCTCAAATGCTCAAATGCTCAAAATTAGTCACTTATTAATAAAGCATCAAAAAATAGTTATTTATTTCTTAAAATATTTAACTAAAAAGTTATTAAAAAACGACGAAATAATTAATAGTTTATTCTTTAAAATAACCTAGGGCATTCCACAGGATTTCACTTAATTTAAAAAATTAAGAATTTTATATAAAATTTTATATTAAAATGTTCTTAAAATAGTTGAAAAAATTTCTAAAAGAGGCAAAAAAGTTAATGAATAAAAACAAAAAGTTGGAAAAAATGACCCTCAATACATGATTTGTTTATGACCTAGGTCTTATGGACATACATTGAATCAAAAAAATAGTTGAATTCAATGCTTTAATAATTAATAACTTAAAGTTAAACAAATATTTGTTTATTCCTTTTGATTATATAATTCATTGAAATGCAGTTAAAATTCGCATAAAATTAATTTAAATGAAAATAAAATTACCTTGTACACATACACAAGTGATAGACATAACGATGTCTTTGACCTTTTTCTCAACGACGGCGTGCACTGCCTTTCAATAGTATGAGTGATGGCATGTTTGAGATGGTTTCAGTTGGTTCGGGTGATTCTTTATCCACCCATAAAAATAATAAAAATTTTTAGTCGACGCTCTTCTCCTTTGAAGTCGACTACAGTTTTGATGTTTAGTTAATGAGAATTCCATTCGCACTTTAAATTTCAAACCAATGAGGATGTCTTTGTGCTGTCCCTCAATCACCACTATATAACCCCTTCCTCTTCGACAACTGTTTTATATACAAAAAACTTTATTTATTAAAATAATTATCAAACAATTATTAAAATTATGTAAATAAACAAAATTTACTTAGACTCCAGATAACAATTACCTTGTTACTTTTTCTGGTAACATATGCCTAAGGCTTTCTCAAGTCATACATTAAGAAAAACTCTTTAATTCATTAATTTCATTGACTTTATGTTACTTTTCTTTTATGAATTAAACAATCGTTTTATCGATCAAACGGTTGACGTCTTCCGCACAAAACCAATCATTAAAAGCAATCGTTTAATAATTTTAAAATAAGTTCTGACCGCTTGTGATGTGATATGAGTTGATTGCAAACAAAATGCAAAACCACTGCAAATGACATCCAGTAATCCTTAGCCCTCGAAAAAAGTATTAACATTTAAATCGAAAAATTAATAAAAAGAAATCATTACTTTTGGATATATTTAGAAAATCTATAATAAAACCAATATTTGTTTGCACTGGAATTTTACCAATAATTTTGAATGCTTCTAAACTAGGTAAAAGTGTCTACAACAATCAAATTAATCTAGTACAAATAATCTTATGTTTGAATCATTGAAAAGAAATTTGAAAGTTTCCAAAAATATTCCATAACTCAAAGAGAGAGTACTTTCAAATAAAAAAAAGTAAATTTCCTGAAAAAAATGTGTGGAGTAGTGGTATTCAAAAATTATAAGCATATAATTGTTAGTAAAATATATTTGTTTTGATTTTGAGAAAAAAAAATGAAAACCTTTTTGTTAAAATCCTAGCAATTTGTCTGCAACTGAGATGAATGACTCATTATATTTGCAAATTTGATTTGTTGTGAATCTATTGTTTGATTTTATAGCGAAAGTCAATATGAACTGAATTCTTGACTCTTTTCTACACAAGAGGTAAACCCAAAAGTCAATCATTAAGTCAGCAAAAAATAGTCAAATAATATGAACATTGAATTCAATATTTTGTTTATTGAGAAGAATTGATTTAATTCATTGACCATTCATTGGGGAGAAAAAGGGTCATTCAAACAGTTATTTATTCTGATTAATGATTTCTTCAATATATGATTAGCACATTTTCAAAGCCAGTATTTTCACATGAATTTCGAAATATTTGAGAAAACATTTCTTCAAATTCTTATTCACTTTTTTTTCTTCTAACGATTAAAAACTTTTCAATTTTTAAATTCACTTCTTTTCTAAAGTTATTCACTTATTTAGAGATTCATTCATTCATTCATTCATTCATTCATTCAGTTTTCTAAGAGTTTAATCCCATTGAAAGCTAAATAACCAAGATGACCAAGGTGCTTTTTTTTCTAAAGTGTTTAACAAAGGTAACTTAAATGCTCTTTTGATTGATTAGCTCTAGTAATAAAAGCAATTGATTTATTCAAGTGTGTAATTTCTATTGAAAAAGATTCATCTTGCAAATTGTCTGCAAAATAATCCTATTTTCTAATTTATTCAAATTGATTATTTACTAAATGCTCTTGATATTTTGAATTTCAATTAGAACATTGACTGATGTATTCAAAATCATAGCTAATCACTAAGCAACGACCCTGCGCATTAATTATTTAAAATATGCAAGATTACATTAACAAGAGAAAAGCATTATTCAAAATAGATATTTGGAATAACTTAACAAAAATATGATTATAAATAAACTGATATTTTTTAAAAGAAAAAATAGTAATACTATTGGGAAAGGGCTCAGGAAAAATGTGTGGGTGTGTCGAACAACTCAATTATGATATGATATTCGAGACATAAATTCCTGAAAAAGATTTTCTTAAAAAAAGTTCGCAACAAATTTTGATTGATAAGTCTATTTGTGTGTTCAACACGTTTTTTCACACCATTTTTGTTGAGAAAATATTTTTAAAAATCAATTTTCATGCATTCAATACGTATTTTAAAAAATAAGTACTAAATCTAAACCACTCTTTAATTAGTTTTCTGTTACAGAATAAAAGTATCGCCACTTTTCTGTCCATCAATTTTATTCAAATTTCATTATTTGAAACTAATTTTAATATTTGATTAATACTATGAAAGCAATTGTCGTATAAATCAAATCTAATTTAACCGAAACAATAGTAAATCCTTATATTACACCCAAATAATAATTCTGTGCACAAAAGGAAATGTAGCATGCTACTTTTCTAAGTCAATTTTCTCTTATTTTTTAATTAAAAAAATTTCTTTTTCAATACAGACAGAAGTGATTAAAGACAAAACACTTTACAATAGAACTCTTCCCGAAATTTTTTCAAAAAATGAGACCAAATTCCAAATAAAAATTAAATTCAATTCAATGTAGTCTTCGATTTGCTTTTATTATAAAACACTTTTTTCACACCTTTTGTTTTGTGCCTTATTTTGTACTGACTCACACTTTTTTGCATGGATTAGATGTCAATCAGTGTTAAACTTAAACCAAACTTAGAATAACTTTTCTTTTTTTTACATTTTATTCATGAAATTTAAGAAATGGTTTTAAATTTAAAAATTATGAAAAGAATAACACATTTTTTACAAAATAAATATAAAACTTTGACTTAAAGTATGAATGAAAAGTTAATTCTTGTAAACATTTTTGTTTTTACTCGACTTTTATTTATAAATATCTCAAATGATAGACAAATACCTTTCAATTATTTATTTTCATAACAACGATAAGGAATTAAAAATTTGATGATTTAACTCAATTCACTCAAAATAATAAATAACCATGCACAAATAACAACATAGTTAAATAAAATCAGTTAATTACTTCAAATCAAATAATTATTAATAAAAATGAAAGACTAATAAATTGATAAAATCGACATAAATTCATATTTAAAACATTATTACTTACAATAGAAATAACTATATTTTCATTAATACAAAATATAAAGTCTTTTATCTTTTTATTGTTATTAATTAACTCGAAATAAATACAAATTCAATAATGTTTTGGGGATTTCAAGCATTTGTTTCCGTATAAGTCATCAAAAAATATAGACGTTTTGGAGGAAAAGAGTGTCAGAAAAACTATTATTAAACTATAATTGAATTAATTCATCAAATCTTTTAATTTACAAAATCATTAAAAATCTATTCTTTAGAATAATTTGAATAATAATTCAATAAACAGTATTTCTTCAGTATTTAACAGTTATTATCTATTCAATCAAACAATGTAACAAGATGATTACTTATACTAGTATGTTCCGGATTATATGCAAACCGGAAAATACTTATCTGAGACCTTTTGCAAAAACATCAATATTTTGCTTCCGAACTAATCTTTCGGTCAAATCAATAAAATATAAGTGAATTTCTAACCAAAAAAATGGTTTAAATCACAACTTTTTTCTAAAACAATGAAAAAAATTGTAAATATTTATTTGACATAATATATAATCAGATGTTTTCCTCTGAAGAACTCCTAAAAGACATCAATTGATTGCATTGAATGCAAATAAAAAGGTTTTTTATTCAAAAGAGTAAAGACAATAATCATTTGTTTAAAGAAAATTTAGACAAAATTCTCTATTGAAATGTCTGATCACTAAACAAATTAAGGAAGAATTCAAAACATGAAAATTAAAAGAGATTTTACTCATCCCTACAATTACTTCGACCTCCTTTTCACTATAGATTGGGAAACGGATAGGGAGTGAAGGATAAGGGAGAGGGAGAGGGAGAGAGAGGACTCGATTTTAGTTAGTTTTTCATGACTTGTCGTGAAATCATTAGTAAAACCATATTTATTACAACATTTTCTCTTCAAAAATAATTGATTTAAATATTTATTTATTTTAAAAATCATAAATAAATTTATATTAAATTCACGAAAAAGTTATGATATTATTATTTATAGGAATTTAATTTCAAGTTTCAGATGAAAACAAAGAATAGTTTCCAGTGATTTAAATGCAAATCAATTACTCCTTGGTCTCATAACTTACCATAAAATCAAATTATAAATTCATTGTTTGGCTATTTTTTAAGCATATATTTGTTGTTTGATCTGATTTTACTGAATATAAATATATTTCATCAGAAAAAAAAACTGTTGAACTAAACGCTTGTCTTTCATCTGAGAAACCAATTAATTACACTTTTTATCGATTCTATAGTTTTTGCTATTTTTGTAATTTAATTAAAATAATTTTCAATTCAATTATAAACTATTGACTAAAATATGTGAACTTTTAATTCAATGACCTATTCTTCTAATGTTATTAAAGAAACCATAAATTTTCGATATTTTTTCTCAAGAGTTTAATGAATATCGAAGACATGAAAAATACTTCTAATGTTTTCTTTATTTCCCTTTAAATAAGAAACAAATGAAAAGTATTTAAACAAAAACTAATCACAAATAGAAGTAATAAAAAACAATAAAGGAATGTATGAAAGGAAATATAAAACTTATATATTCTTAGTATTAAGAAAAATATATCCAATGTTTGAGGTGTTGTCCAAAACCATAAGAAACACAACTCTTTCATTTAGGTATCGATTGCTGTAATCATAAAATTCTAATATAAGCCAAAAGAGAATATTTTTTTTTGAAAAGTTTTAATATAAAGGGATATAATAACAATAATACAGTTTACAGGAAACCATAGGAATTGATGAAAGAGTTGTTTTATTATGATTATTACTGTCATTATTACTGATCGCAACTAATTTCATACAAAAGAAATTATTCCCAAAAAAGTAATACAACTTTCGTTCGTATTGTTCGCAACCATTCAAAGCAACAAAATCTTTAGAATCTTAAAATGTAAAGAATAGGACATTTTCTTCGGTTAAAAGCTTTCAATTAATATTATATGACCTATCACCATTTTTGCCGACTTTCGAACTATTGTCCAAATGCTTATCAAATAAATCTAATATAAAACTATTTCCCAAAATAAGACATCAAAATTTGTGTCTAAAAACAATCTTGAACAAATTAAAACTCCACCTCTTAATAGTGAATATCAACGGGTGGTCTGAGAGGGAGAGAGGGAGAGAGGGAGAGAGAGAGAGAGAGAGAGAGAGAGAGAGAGAGAGAGAGAGAGAGAGAGAGCTCAAAGAACATTATTGAGGTCTGGTTTGCCTCTTGAAATGATGACCGAGTTTTTAAAGCGAAGAGTCACTCCTGACGTATATAATCGGTTACTCTTCTCCATCGACACAATTGGTTTAAAATTGAAGAGAAGGAGAGTTTAAGCCATAAATACAACCGATTTATTCGTATAAATAAAAAGCAAATTATTTGATAAAAAACTTTTATTAAAGACTTTAATTGGAGAATATATTTGACTAAAGTTTTTGTTAAATGGTTTTAAACCCATTTTTCTAACGAAAATCGTTTTCAATGAGTATTCGTTTCATTAATTTCTATTGAAAAGTGAACTCTTATGTGAATAAATCTTCGAAACAAAATTATCAAAGGTAAGTTTCATAAATTAATAAACCATTATTATTACTCAAATTTCATATTGAATTTCTTTCATTAACTTAAATAACAATTAATTTCATTGAATTGAAAGTTAACTTTTCCTTTCCTTCAGAAAAAAAGATTCTTTCAAATAAATTGAAAGAAATTTGATATGAAAAGAAATATGACCAAGAACAAATAACACTTTCTCAAGTAATTATTATTCATATCTTCAGATAAAATCGATAAAAAAAATTTTGAGTAAAAAAATAAAATTCGAGGAAATGTTAAACAATTGCTTTCTTTTAAAATATTTAATTACAACTCTTTATAAGTCTAGAGATTTCATTAACTCATTAATTAAGTTCTGTTTGTTATGAAATCAATAGACTATCGCTTTCTATTGATGTAAGAATCGTGTAATTGTACACGAATTTTGAAGAAATCCTTGCTCATTTGACTTTTTGCCAAGGTTTATCCAATTTTCTAATAATTATAAAGGTACAAATGTTGAATCTAAATGTTCATTAACTATTTGTAATTGCTCAATTTTAAATAATTCAGAGCGCTTGAGCTAGTAACTAAAACAAAGGGTTAATTATCAAATTATAAAATAATTTTCCAGTATCTATACGTTGAAATAACGTTGCATGTTAACTCTCAAATTATTAGCAACTGCTATACATGAGTAGAATTAATGAATTCTGGGTTTAGTTTTAAGACAAGAAAAAAATACTTTTAATGTAATGAAAAGATAAGATTTAATGCAAAAAATGTCTCAAATGAATACAAATGAAGTAATTTTTCATTTTTCCAAGAATTTGTGCTAAAGATCTTCGGCCTCTTTAACTGTAGGAGAGATGAGTCAAACCAAATGAGCGAAACAAAAAAAACATTTTAATATATGAGAACTGCTTTTGTTTATTAGTGAAGGATAAGCCCTAAGATTAGCCTTAAGATGAGTCTAAAGAAAGTTATGTTTCTTTTGCTTCAAAATAATCTCTTAATGAATGGCTATTAAGAGTGTTATTTGATTTTAATAACAATGAAAATAACGAAACAAACAAAACTTGTGTTTTAGTTTTGGTTAACTATTTATAGTCGAGTGAATCGTGTTTTTTCTCGACTATGATCTCAGGTGTAGAGATCCCACTGATTAAGCCATTGCTCAGCACAAAATATAGCTCAGAATAAAATCTATTTTAAATGGATTCTCACAAATAAGTGTATTATTTTTAGTAAAGTTTTAGTAAACCTTTTTTATTCGTTTTGCTTTCAATTTCAGCCATTCATTGTTAGCCCTGAGTGTTAGCCCCCATATAAAAGTTCATCCATCTACATTAAACTACATTAAATCAATTGATAACATTCATCTTTCAGCAAGAAGAAAAATTGAAACAAGTGCTCAATTAGTGATCCTTTCATTTGAAAAATAGTTTATTTCCTACAAATAAATCATTGATTTTTAAAACAAATGATTAATTGAAAAAACAATTGCAAGAGTATAGAACAGATTCACAATAATTAACCGGAAAAAAAGATTGATTAAAAAGTACTCTAGCTTATTTTTAAACCATAGCCTTTTAAAAACATTTCCAATCAATTAATTTAAGCCTAATTTAACTCTTATTTCACTTCCCTTTAAAGTGAAATTGATTTTCATTTCAAATATATTTCTTTTATTATTTAAATTAATGAAAAAATCATTTAAATGTTGAGTTTGAAACTCATTTAGCGATCAATAGAAATGTGATTTACATCACAATCTATCAAATGTTTGAAAAACTCATTATTTTGCGCTCAGAATTGTTTTCTTCCAGAAATGGTTTACTACTGAAACTAAACACCACTTCAATGAATGATTGAATGAATTTCTGTTTATTGAAAATTAAAGAAAAATTCATAATTTCATTCAGAGTTAAAGATTTAGAGACAGATAATGACAGCAATATCCAAGGGGGGGATCTTTCAGTCCTATTTAGTACTACCAAAGTACCTTTTAAAGCACCCTTAAAGAACTTTATTATAGTTTTTATAATGACTTATAGTTATAACTAAAATAATTTATTGATCTTGGTATTTGTTTAAGCAATAAAATATCTTCTGAATTCTTATTTTATAATAAATGTCAAACAATTTGAAATTAAGTAAAATGAATTTGAATCAAATATCGAGGAGAGGGAGGGAGAGGGACAAAGAGAGGGAGAGGGAGGGAAGGAGAGGGGGAGAGAGCATATGAATAGAAGAGTAGGAATTGATAAATAAAAAGAACAAATGAGAGGAAAAAAATAATTAATTTTAATAAGTTTTTGGCCCAACATTTGGATCAACACTTATTCTGAATTTTATTTTCGGAGCGAAAAATAAATCATTAAATGAAAATCAAAAACTAATGTTTTGCTGACAATAAAAGTAGTCTTAATTTACTATTTTATAGAAAAACGAGTGAAAGAATAGATATTTTAAATCGGATTAACTAAGATTACAATCTATTGTTCAGCGGTTTATTTCTGAACCATTAATAAAAAAGTTGTATTAAAAAGTTTTTCACTAAATTTTATATAATAACTCAGTTATAAAAGAGATGCACGAAAACCAGAGCTCTGTTTTAGTAACCCTTTAAATGTTGGGTTAAAAAAAATAATAAAAAATTGAAAAAAATGCTCCTGGTCATCCTCTTAATTGAAGGCAATTTTTAGAAGTCATGTGTAGAAAATTAACACTTGTTTCGGAACGGTTGGAACGGTAGCCAATTTTAAATTGAGATTTAACATTGATTAACAAGCTCATTTTTTCAGCTCATTTTTTCAGCTCATTTTTTCCCCCTAACATTGATTTCAGTTTTCTATTAATGGAATTTACGATAAGATTAATGGAAGATAAAAGAAATCAATGAAAAAAATCACCGAAACTTTCAGTCAAACAAAAGAAAATTCAATTTTTTTTCTTAACTTTAAATACCTTTAAGTGTTTTTACAAAATATTTTTTTGCCTCAATTTTTAACATTAGCTTAAAAGTCACACTTTTTTTCCTTTCGTTTAAAATATTTTTTTTTACTGCACTCTCTATTCATTTAGTTGTAATAAATTTAGCAAGACTCAAATATTAAAATTAAATTTTCGCTCAAAAGCTTTTAGAAAAAACAAGAGTTGATTAAAAAAGACAACAAATTATTATATTTGAAATTCTATTCATGAAAACAATTTTCTTTAGAAAAAAAATATCCAGGTTGTTTGAATAATTAAAAATAAATTGCTTAATGAATTTTCATAAAAAAAAGTAAAAACATTTAAACTAGAATACCTAACCTCGAATATAATTTTTGCATCATCAAGCATAAAATATATAATATGACCAATTTTATTTCAAATCTATTAATTGCCACCTTGGCTATTTCATAATTGGCTCAATAAACAGTAGCTAAGATTAAATCAGAAAATGAATTATTCAGAACACATTCAAAGCTCAAACAATTAATTATGTAAATTAATGGACATTTTAATTATAAATAGAATTTTTAAGTAAAACTAATATTCATTTAAACACTCCATTCATGAGAAATGAAAACATACTTAAAACTGAACTCAAATTATTTATTTATTGTTAATAATGAAAGAAGTGCTGACTTTTCAAAAATATTATAAATATTTGTTTTTTCAACAAAAAAAATTATTTCCTTTGAATCCATGCTTTCAGATAAGACTTAAATAAAAATATAAAACTAAAAGGAATCTAATTTTATGAACAAAAATAGTTGAGATTCTCAGAAATGTTTGTATAATTTGGGCATAACTTTAAGACTGGATTTATATCGAGTTTTTTGGATATAAGTTTCACACAAAACACTAAATCAGTCTTTTGTTTGCCCCTCAAGTGAAAGCTTCCTATGGCTTCCTTTGGGTGAGTGACCCCTCACTCCTATTTAGATTTATTGATGTAAAAAATATTTGAGAAAATTATATCATTTGACCAAATCATCAATAAATTGAAAAAAAGGCTTTTCGTGTTAAGCCGTGGTTAGAGTGAATTCTCATTCATATTCTCTTCATATTATCATTAATTGCTTACAAATTACCTTAAATTGAGTTTAAAACTTTCCTTGAAGTTAATTTAATATCCAATATGAAGTAATAAAATTTGCAAGCACAATTATGGCCAACAATACAATTAAAATAGAAAAAAGAAGATAGAAATAACCAGTTTAATTAAAGAAAAGAAAAAAAAGTTGATAAATGTTTGCTGGAATCAATTTATCTTAAAAGTATAGTTAAACATAACATTTCTAACAAATGATATATCGCTTTATTTTTCATTATTTTCTGTAAATTATATTTTATTTATTTTATTCTCATTTTTCTAAAGAAAATTATTAAAACATCTCTCAGTTGTTCTTCAAATGAAAAGAAATAAAAATCTAATTTTCTTACTATTTATCACTAAAAAAATGCTTTTCTCTTATTTTTATAATAAGTTTATTTTCAATTTATTTCGTGATATCTTCTATTCCTTATTCCACTTCTCATTCATTATTACTTATTATTACTACAAATGATGTTTAAAACGAATTAAATAATTTTCAGGAAAAATACTGTAATATAGAAATCCATTTCTTATTTATGTATTTCAATACAAAGAATAGAAAATCTAAATCTTTTCAAAAGAGTATATCGTTTTCGGCCTAAATATATAACTTCTTCAACACATCAGACAAGAGATGTCTTTCCGCTAAAAATAAGAATGAAATCAAAACACAAAAAACAGAAATAAATAGTTATTTAAAGTAAAACATATTTCATGTGTTTATAAGTCACACCTTTGGAAATGCCATAAAAACTCTATTCTGTAGTCGACATCAATGGAAATACTATCGCATTGTTTATCAAATTTTATTTTTGTTGACTATTTATTAAGACATCCATTGATTTCTAAATCGACCCAAAAATTCTAATAAATTTCTTTAGAAAAATCATTTAACAAAAAAAAATAATATTTTGATTGCCTTCAGCTCAGAATGAGATCAGAGATGATCAGAATTAACTCAAACTCAAAAGGGAGTATTCCTGTTAAACTTCATTGTTGTTTTGATTTATCCGCATTAGTTTATCAAGATTATATTTCAAAGCCTAATCAAAATACAGTATATAAGCAGTAATGACAACATTTATCGAAATATTATGCTAGGTAAAAAATTCAATTTTGACACTTTTATGAATCCCTGAAATTATGAATTGATTATAATTTTTAAATTCTATGAATTACAAATAGATAATTATCTATTTAAATTTATTATTAGATTTACGACTATTTTCCAGTTAAGCGCCGAAACACTAATAAATAATTCAATAATTATTTCGACAGTTGTTTATAATTTTAGGTCAAACAAAGAATAGCACAGAATAACTATAGAGATATTCATTTCACACTTGAGGTCTGAAAGGGGTATGAATAGGCTTTGAAAGGTGATATGAAAATTATTTTTGCCTCTAATGTTCGCTTAATTCCATTCAACAAAAGAAAACTGTGTTTTATATAACTTTTGTTTTTTTACATATCATTTGTATTTCATTTCTTTATAAAAATAAATTCCAATTTTACAGTTCATCAAAACTCCAGTCAAATTCATATCAACATTAACTGTGAGTTAAGTTCGAGCAAAGTTTCTGTTGAATAAAAGTATAAAACTTCTTAATTAACCAAAACGTCTATCCCTTAGCCCTGGGCTTAACTGAGAAAACGAGTAAATTTACCGTAAAATTCTTGCACTTCATATAAATAATAGCAAAGAATACAAAACTGAAGATATGGCCAATCATTCTCTTGTCATAGTGCTCACCATAAGTTTAGCAGGTTAGTCAGCCCACATATGGCATTAATTATGATCAAGATAACTTTAATTTTCAAGAAAGCAAAATAAAAAACAAAAAGAATCCTATTATCACTAAATTCTTAATTTATTAAACAATTCAAAGAATTACATCAAAAGTCATTAAATTTCTTGAAAATTGAAAGTTTTCTACAAAAAAAGAAACTCAAAATTTGTTGTTATTTTACATTTGAATAACAAACGACTGAAAAATAATAGAAATTATTCTTCGCACTAATCTTTTGGCCCTATTTATAGCTCTGGCGATTGTATACTCCAAGTCATTAAGTCGGGTAAGTTATGCTATTAAAATAATCGCGAATATTAGGTCATTGAATATCAGTTTCAAATCTGTGGCTATTCTTCTCTTGGCATCAAAAAAAGTGCATTTCTATTGAAAAACACTTTCATAACTGATTTCAATACAACAGTTTTATTCTCTTTTTTTCACTTTTAAAATACAGAAATCAATGATTAAAAACAATTTAAAAGAAATCGAGTGAAGAGAGAAAAGAGGAGAAAAAAGTTCCGCATTTTATGTCGATATTAAAGCGATCGAAATCTATTAAATCCAATAATTTTCTCAAAATTTATTCACTCAAAACAAAAATAGAAGACCTCGTTTAAATATTTTTCAGTTTAAATTGTGCCTGGATTAAATCAAAATTGAGTAATAAAGAACGGAATAAGTAGTATAAGCCTTCAAAATTATTATATTAAAATTTAAATAGATTCTTATAAAAAACTTTACAAGCCAACTTTAATCTTAAAACAATGAACAAGAAATATAATAGCTCATTTATTCAACCTAGCTACAAAGTCTAATTGAGTATTTCATTTGAAATTCAGTTAATTTTCAATCCATAAAAAGTGATCGAAAATAAAAAATAAGACAATTCTTTTGAAATATACTTAAAATTATAAACTTTAAGCTCTTTTTTCCTAAACCGCCCCCACTTTTATAACTTTCTTTTAATTTAAGAGATTTTGAGAACATTTTTAAACAATTTATAATAGTTTACAACAAAAGAATTTCTGAATTTTAAACCAATTGTTTAATTTTATTGTATACTTATGTTTATATATTTTATTATATATTTAATATAAATAGTTTTATATATTATATTTGAATCAATCCTTAATAAAGACTACAATTTGTAGTAAACGTAAGCATATCTAAAACTAATAGAATTTCAATTAATTATTTTTAGGCATTAATTTGTTTAATAATAATATATGAAATCATATAATATTAGACTTAAATTAATTGCAATGCACTCTATTTGAGTTAGTCTTGCTAGTTTAATAACCATGTCATATTTTATCTAATATCTAGGTCACCAACAACAAAAATATTCAAAGGAATTTAACTAGATAAATTTCAAATCACAATTCAAAATTATTATAAATAATAGTTAAAATTAATTGGAATTGTCCAAGTTCAAAAAGTTATTGTATATTCAATGGATTTATACTTTTATAAAATAGTAATAAATGTGCAAAACTTATCCAATTCCAGATCAAGCGATGGGCAGACCTTCCGGACGCAGAGTTTCACTTCGACTGTAAGAACAGAGCCATTGGTTTCTATGCAGACGTGGAGTATAACTGTCAGGTGTTTCATATCTGTGACGCTTTCGGCAGAAGAGTATCAATGATTTGTCCGAATGAGACCGCTTTCAACCAAGAATACAGAGTTTGCGACTGGGAATACAACGTTGACTGTCAGGGCTCTGACAGTTGGTATTATCTCAATGATATCACTTATGAAAAGCCACCCAAAGAGGAAGAGTCCGATTCTAATAAACTAAATAAGAAAAAGAAATAAAATTATTATTTGTTTCAATCATTTTTGTGAAACTATTTTATGACAATTAATTTGTTGCCAAATGTTTGTAAAAAATATATAATTTGTTTTAATACCTGTTTTTGTAAATCATTTTAAACGTCAAAAAGTGTTTAATAAAATTATTTGTTTCTAAACTATAGTTTTAAGACTTATTACAAATATTGCAAATAATTATTTGTTAGGAAATGTCTAATAAACTCAGGGTTTGAGGCATTCAACTTGAGGTTATGTGTAAGCACTGGACATGAGTTATATTTTTACACTTTAGTTATCAAATTGACAAATGTTTTTTGAGCAAGGTAAAGTGAATAAAGGGTCAAATATGAGAACTGTTAGTCAATGTAATGACAGCTCACCCTTTCCTCTAAGACGAGTCAGATCTGGAAAGAGTGAAGACTAACAATTAGACGGCTTCTCATTAAAACTTTATTTAATATCTGATAAAACAAAGAATTCGTTGAAAATATATTGTTTTAAATCCAATTAAAAATCTTTAGATTTTAGTAATAATAATGTCGTCCGAAAAGATTAATAAAATTATAAAACACTTGAGTGCAAAGCAAGCGATGGAAGCGATGATCGCTCAGGACTTTGAAAAAGCCCTCAAAATGTATTCTGCGGCCATCGATTGCGATCCAAAAGATTGGAAGAATTATATTCAGAGATGTAATTGTCTTCAAAAACTGAACCGTTTGGACGAAGCCCTCAAAGACGCTGAAACTGCTATTGGATTAAATGGTTCACAAATTTCTGGTCACTTCCGTAAGGGTTGTATACTTATGGAGAAAGAGATGTACAGATCAGCTGAAAAATCACTGAAAAGAGGCCTCGAATGCGATCCAAACGATCAAAACTGCAAGGACAAAATCAAAGAAACCCATAAATTGTTTCTCAAAGAGTTTAGTTTCAGTGAAAAAGAAGTGAATATTTTGGCCGAAAAATACGATAACTGTTCCGATATTTCTGATGCCCTCATATCAGGAGAAATACTCAAAGAATTGACTGAATCGGACAATAAATCTATGATAAGTACTGAAATTAGAAGATCTGATGAAATGTCACTCAACAGCGCTTTCAATGACTTTCTGATAACACCATTAAAGGGATCCGTTCCTGACTTTAATGATTTGCAAAACACTTTTGATGGCAATGAAAGCAATGGAGAGATAAGCAAACAAAAGACAGTACCACCAAAGATAACTTTAAACAAAGAACAAGTGGTCAGATCT